>AYEL01048522.1:0-24389 GCA_000484575.1 Olivierus martensii
ATATAATGATTAAATTTTAATATAATTATAATAATTAATATAAATACATTAAAGTTATAATATTTTCTTTTAAAAAAGCTAGTCTAATAAATTCATTAAAAGAAAATTGCTTATCGTCTTTAATATCAAGATAGTTACCTATATGAAAATATCTGCTTTTAAATTTTCTAATAGAGCTAGAGTTAGTTTATTTTTACGATCTTTAGAAGTTCTTTCTTAAACTTCATTATTTATGACAGAAAACTTGCAATAATTATTTTACATTCTATGGATGGTCAGAAATGAATCTCTTTATAATATTTATCAAAATGTATTCTTTTTTTTAAAAACAAGCAACATTTATTTACTTTATTACACCCACTTTATTTAGTTTTCAACTTTTTATATAATTCCAATTTAATTACTTTAGCGTTACAATTTATTTTCGACTTTTAATGTAACCGATGTATTTCAGTAAACGATAATTTATAATTCGATTTACGAGTATTTTGAGAAAATCATTATTCTTGCAAATCGGAATTAAATTGTACTATAAAAAATATCATTATTTTCCTTAATCAGCAAGAAAGCATATACTTCAGAGATGATGGCAGTATATATATTTTCGTTGTTTTATTTAAACTAAAACTTATAAACTATATATAATTTATGAAAATTAATTCAAAGTTGCTAATAAATTAGATTAGTAATTTGTTATAATTTACATTATCTGTTGGTTTTGATTTTTATATTATATAATTTTATACTTGATAATATTTGCTAATAAAATCTTTCACAATAATTGAAATCAAAATTAATATACATTTTTGATATTTAAATTTATATCAAAAAGTCTATTTTCTTTTATTCTAATCTTTTGGAAGATGTAGTATTCAACGAGGCGGAAACAATGGAATGTTTACCATATGATAAATTTGACTGAAACCCTCTATCGGTAAAATTGAAGTTTTACGAGAAAAATAAAAAGTCGTTTAAAAAATAATATTTCACTTTTAATCATCTCATGATATTACAGTTATACATATCATATTACTATGTATAGTTTATTTAAGAAAATATTGTTTATTTTAGAGTAAAAAGAATATTTTAATATTAATATGAATATAGACTGAGAAATTAATAAAGTTAAGTTGAAAATATATCCCCTCAATAATTTTAATATCAATATACGATATAATTTTAATTTTACGTCCTAATATTAATTCGATAATTGCGAATTAAAAATTTCGAGTACCCGGATGTCGTCGCGGTGAAAATTCGCAATTAGGCGCTGGTTATAGCGACGCAATGATGGCCTCATTTTTGAATAAAATTTTAATTTACAATTAACGAACTTCAAAACAATTTTACTTTTTTTAAATTTTTAATAAGTCATTCTTTAGATTCGATTTATTAAGATTGATAATTTTTTTAATAGATTTCGAATAAAATATTTAACAAAATTAAATCTCTCTATTAATTGCAAAATTTTGTTAAGTAGAAAAAATTATATTCGATAAGGCCGCCGAGAGAAATTTTCGGGCCCGTGATAAATCTTTGGATCGGGCCTCGCTTAATAAAGTGCATCACTTTGGTTTAATAAAAGTTATATAAAATATTAAATATTTATTTTAAAAAGTGTACAATAAATTCAAAATTCGATACATTACATATCACACACTATACAATTTCTCACTTTACAATCACAAAAATCTTCGTTTATGAAAATACTGTTACTGTATATATAAAATACTGTACAGGAATACCTCGATTATCGCGGTTTCGATTATTGCGATTCTCGATTTATCGCGATATATATAAAATACTGTACAGGAATACCACGATTATCGCGGTTTCGATTATTGCGATTCTCGATTTATCGCGGTTTAAAATTTTAATAATGAGAAATTTGTTCAGAAAAAATTTTAGGTATAACAATTAAAACTCATTTGAATAATTTTTTTTATGTTTAATTTTAAAGGTGCTCATCTAAACTTTATTTGAATAACTCGAGATCAAATGAAGTAGTAAATATATTTAATTTTAAATGTATTCTGTTCGACTTCCGGTACAACATCCGCTCGACATTTCCTTCGTCAGATTTTACGATTACTTCACTCCGTCTTAGAAAATCGTTAAGTTTCTCGATGGGAAACTTTTCTCGGTAATTGTCCGATTACCTTATGCTAGATATATTTCGATAGCCCGTCATAGTAGATTTACTCATTTTATTCCGCGACGAAATAGAGGCCCTGTATGGCCCGTGCGATCCGTCTCGCCGTCGCATGCGTCACATTTCTGTGCGCCGTGCCTTCGCATCCATTCTGTTTTTGGTTTACCTACGTTTTCCTGTAATTTGATAAACATTTATTTTATACACAGCATTCTTTTCTTATGGGTTTTCTCGTATAGAGTTTTTATTTGAATACCCCTTTTAATTAAATACGTCTTTTAGATAATAATTATAATTAGTATCTGCTTTGTCTATTTTATGCTTTATATCGTTTATCTAGCTTCTTTAAATTTCTTTCATTGTTTCCATTTGATTGTTTCTATCAATTCTACTTTCTACTTCTCCTTTATTTATTATTAAATTTGTACCTAGCAATTGTTTTCATTATTCGATACGTTATAGGACGACGGTCTATCTATCGGCAATTTATTTAATTATTCCTGTCTGCAGGTTTTCAGATTTCATATTGTTTGATGAGCGGTGGTTTATGTTATATTTTTATATTACATTTCCGACGCTTAATGGTTACCCTTTTTCGAACCGATCTGCTGTTAAGTGCCACTTTCATTGGATTTATCCGTATTTTGTTTTTCCCAATATCCTTGAACATCGCCCTCTGTTAACAGGAATGTCCCGTTATATTTTTCACGCCGCATATAAATTATGCGGCGTGAATTTTGATGGCGGATTGTTATGCTTCTATTATTACCTGTAGTTACTAGTTATTTTCTTTTGGCAAGATATTTTCCATTATCGTTTCAACTGATCGTTTTCTACTTGATATCATCTCGTCACTCCTGTAAGTATGCTTTCTATTTTACGTATCGTTATTTCGCCGATATTTCATAGGGTTATACGTTCTTATATACACCAATATGTTTTTCTTCTGCAGCTGCGGGTTGTGCGCAGCCCATTGTTCGTTTGTCGTCTACTTTTGCTTCCATCTTACGCTCTCGGTCGTTGTTCATTCACATCTTTTATTTTTGTTTCTTTCCGATTTTTACGTTCGATCATTACATTCTAATGTCTTCCGTATATTTTAAATGCTATATGCTTACAGAGTGCGCCATTTGACTACAAGAACGTATATCTGTTTTTACTTATCGAATATATATTATCTATAAACCAGTGCATGTCGTTTCTAAATATATCACAGCACTTTTATAGTTAGCTCGGGGTTAACCCTTTGTTCCGCGCTTATATCGCAGTTTCCGCTTGCATGATTCTATTCCTCTTTACGCATAGTTGCTTCCGTTGCATATATGTGTTTGCTTCCGCTGACCTTATTCTATTCGAGGACCTCGGAAATCGTTATGTAAAACTAATAAAATACATAAACCTCTCTTATTATTGCTTTTGCGATTATTGTTTATTTTAATGGTGTTGCACGGACCCGGTCAAGTGCTCGTATGCCGGTACTGAGTTTCGCTCGGCATTTATATATATATCGTTGTCGTATGCGTACTTTATTGCTAGATCCGATGCAATGCCGTTCTGTTAGGCCTTTTCCATGCCAGTAAGTTTTATCCTTTAAGCTGGTACTATGAAAAAGTCAGAAGGCTAGTAAAAAATGCTCCGTTGGAGCACTAAAAAGAAGTATATGATTGTTGACCACCGAAATGTTGAGACAAGGCAGCCTAAGACAATATTCAGGGGCCGACATCACCGTCGACGTGCGCCATTTTAGATTTTCCCCGCCCCATTGAACTCGTGGGCAGGCTGGACGTTTTGCCGACCCAATCATATTACGCGCCTCATTTAGCCACCAACTGAGTATTACAGTTGTTTCGGGCCTTTCCGGGTACTGAGGCCTCCCTGCAAATTCTGCGACGCCCGTCGGATGTGTTCCGTGCTCTCTTCGCTGCGCCGGCCCGCTATCCTTGACCGCGCAATGTGAACTGTTCGATATTATCTATATGCCACAGTACGCTCTATTTGAGGCTGCATTTATTATCTTGTCGAAAAGCAGAAAAAATAAGCTTCCGGCGAATCTCTCGCCGTTCCACGGATCAATCCGGCGAAAGATTCGCCGGATTGATCCGTGGAACCGGTAACAATCCTTTATATATTTATGCACGTACATATTTGTTGCACTGGTTCAGTAAATCCATGCCTATTTTAACGACGACTGCTTGGCCACACATTGCATGGTGACTATATATAATCACCGCATCGCCAGGGCATCGCTGTCGGCCGCACGGCAAAACATGAACAAATGAGGCGCGGAATATGATTGGGTCGGCAAAGAGTCCAGGCTGCCATGAGTTCAATGGGTACAGGTAATGGCCGCGCGTCGACGGTCGATGTCGGTCTCCTCTATAATCAACTTCTTAATCTACAGAGAGATCTTCCGGTTGGCTCACTCATTCAGGGATTTTTTTTGTTAACAGATGACGCCACTTTCCCTTCAGGGAGAATACTAAGTGACGGGGCGAAACAAGCCCTTTCACAGGTTGCCCACCCCTGCGGAGGGGTCAACCGGATTGTGGAGGACGGGGATCGACGGGCCGGGCCCGGACCCCATGACATTCAGGGATTTGCCGACGATACTTTACTCCTGATTCGACATCATAACAGAAATCAACTTGAAACGATGGTTAATAAGGCAATGGATTTAATTGCTGACTGGTATCGGAAAAATAAGTTTCCGATTAATTATAGTAAATGCTCCTGTCTTATCATTGGACGAAAAGGAGCGCTTAAAAGAAAAATTTCAATTAAATATGATGGCATTCACATTCCTTGTGTGCTGCAACTTAAATATTTAAAAATTATTTTCGATCAAACTCTTAATTTGAGTTCTTACATAGATTACATCTCCAAAAAAGCTTCTAAAGCACTACACGACCTTCGAGCTTTGGGCCGTAATTCTTGGGGCATTGGACCAAAGGCCCTTCGAAATATTTTTACGGCAGTGGTTGAACCAATGATAACGTATAGTGCCTTCTTTTGGGGAACGGCCGCGGAAAAAGTCCACAACAAGCGGAAACTTCTTTCGATACAGAGAATGGTTGTAATAGGTATTTGCAGAGCCTATCGGACTGCTCCCACCAGCGGCCTTCTGGTCATGGCCAGAATCATGTCTATCAACCTTAAAATTAAGCAGATCATTGCTGAACGCATGATCTTATACCCATCTTATAACTCTCGACATCTGGAAAACTACAATCTTCCTGAAGATCTTTCTGCATTGTCTCGTTCGGCAAAATCTTTCGATCTCGAAGATTCTTCTGTCCTATGCTGCCATCCCACTTTTTCATTATAGGTGTGCTGGCAATTCTCTCCAGCAGTTCACTATAATAGTCTCAGGATCTTTACGGACGGCTCCAAACTCAACAACCGTGTGTTCATTGATTCTAAAGACGACATTGTTTTCCAAGGACACTATAAACTAGAATCACACTGTAGTGTTGTTCAAGCGGAACTTTTCGCAATTTACAAAAATCTGTTCTTCTTCTATAATTTAAATCTTAAATTTAAGGACATCTACATCATTAGCGATAGCAAAACTGCCCTTTACAAAATCATTGACTCTAATAACAAATCTTACCTGGCTAATCGCATTCAGCACTGGATCTTGAAATACAAAGATACCAATAATGTTAACCTGCTCTGGATCCGGGGACATTCAAATGCTAAATGGAATGATAGAGCTGACTTTCTTGCAAAAAAGGTGACCTCTTTGGATACTCCTGTTACCTATGGAAGAATTCCTAGCTCTTTCATTTAAAAAGCTATCTATAACAATATGATTTGACTTTGGCAAACCAACTGGGAGAAGGAAGAAACTGGGAGACACGCTTTCAAGTTTGTTTCTTCTATTCAGAACTTCCTCAAAAATAAATTTTTCAACCGGGATTCTACTTCTCACAAGTGATCACGATGCATGGCAATTTTAAACAGTACCTTCACAGATTCCGTATCAGTGATTCAGAAATTTGTGACTGCGGGACTAACCTACCTCAAACAGCTAATCACCTTCTTTTCCATTACCATAAATTTGAATCTCAGAGACAAAAACTGGAAATGACGCTCTTAAGGAAGGGTTCAACTGGCCGTGCCCTGAATGGGGTGTCTAGACAACAGGATTCTCTGTTCTTCTGTCAGAGAGTTCTTGAATTCAACGGAGGGTCTTAATAATGACTTTTCACAGAGCTAAATTATTGTCATCTAATTGTGCTTTGATTCTGCATGTAACTCACCTGTTCCAATTGCAACGACTCTAAACGCTATTCATCTGTTTTAATGGATTGATCGGCATGTAACTCATCTATTCTTTGATGTATTTTTGTATGTTCCTCATTTTTTTAATGTTTTAGTCAGCATGTAACTCATCTGTTCTCTATTGTTTTTTTGTCGGTCTTTATTTTGAATGTGATTTTCTTCTCAAGATTCGGCATTTATTCATCTGTTCATTTTATTTGAGCACCTGTTTTTTGACTACTCTGTGTTATGTATTTTTATGATTTTTCTTTTGTTTTATTAAAGGTTCCGGTGCGGGCGGGGCCTCTGGGTCCGATGAGATGGTTGGTTGCTCTTTCTTCTTTTCCCTAGTGATCTGCCACACTTCCTTATGACAGAACCTTTTACCTTTTCTATCTTTCCTATCCTCTTCTCACTTCCTTTCCATTCTTCTAGGGTGAAACCTCTGAGTACGCCCTCTAATCTTTCGTTTGGGTCGATGTCGCCCAATGAACATTTGCTTTCTTGTTTTCAACATTTCGGTGGTCGACACAATCATATTCTCTCTTTTCGTATTCCAGCGGAGAATTTTTTACTAGTTTCTATTGTAACGTAGTGAGGCCGAAATAAATCGTCACAACCTATTATTATTTGCAAAACAATAACTTTATTAAAAGACAAAAACAAAAAAATAAAACTAAGTTACATCTCGAAACGGTCTTCTCCACTAACCCTTGGATATTAGGCATCACCGACCCTCTCTCTCTCTCTCTCTCTCGAAGACGAAAACAGACTGCCGGGCCCTTTATTAACCTGCACCTCACCAAACTGTTGGTTGCAGCTAATAAAATTTCGTATTCCTGTGTTATTAAGCGATCTCTTTGGCTGCGGTTTAGCCGAACTCTTTAGTTCCGATTCGGATGTACCGAATCCCTTCTGGATAGTGTCGTAAAAGTGCTCGCTGCAAAAGCTTTTAACAACGGCACCAGTAGTTCAAATTGACGTTATATTTTACTGTATTCCAAATTTGGTTAAAAACAACTGAACAGTATGGCCTATAGAAGTGTATGATGGGATCATATTTATTTATATCCCTTTTATTTGATTAAAATAGTTGAAATTTTCAGAGATTTTCAACTTCTCTAACAAATACCCATATGCAAATTTTTTGATATCGGTTAAATTTCTAAAATCGAGAAAGAAGAAAGAAAAAAAATGATGCTTTTTAATCAATTTTTGCTATTTTCGAAGTACTCTTGGTCCTTTTATTAATTAATTTAGCTAGAAACTTCAAATTTGGCATATTTACTGTGTTCAAGTGAATACTTTCTCAACTGTTAATGTCAGATGAATAATACTTGACCTTTAGCAAAAGTTACAGTGAATTCAATTTCAGCCGATATGGTTCTTGTTATAAAAGACAATCATTATATAAAAGTATAGCTGTTTTACCAAGATATTTAACTTAAAACACAAGCACCGACAGCAGTAGGTTAATTCAAAACAAAAAAGTTTTGTTTGAAAATAATCTACTTCTGGTCGGTTCTTGCGTTTTAAGTTGAAAAAGACAATCACTTTTTAATTACTAAACTTTGCTTATTCTGTGCCTCGTAATTCGTGTACGAATATCATTCTACGGAATTTTTATCAATATCTTATCCTATATTTCTCTAGATTTAATTTTATGTCGGATTCCTGTTATAGGTAACCTAGAAGAAATTGGTCCGACAAGATTATTGTTGTTATGATTACGGAACCGAAAAAACACAGATTCTTCACTTCCTTAATCAAAACTTTAAACAAGCTAAATTCAGAAAATCAAGTATGAATTAGTTTTTTTTGGAAATTATGCGAATTATTATGCACATGCATAGAGTTAATCACATAATGTTGTAATTTTCTTTAAAAATATATTTATTGTTTATTTGTTAGTAAGTTATGCAATAAATCAGTCTACTTACTATTCTATTCGTTTCTTTCATTATCAGATTGTCTTATGTTATATGACATTTCTATAATAAAAATTCGAATGAAGTCACTTTATGAACACATAAAAGAATAACAATTAAAAGAAAAAATATCTACTTACTCCAGTAATAACATTGGGCACACCAGTATTAATTGACTGGAACCGCCGGACATGTGTATTCAGAATTTTTGCATAGCTTTGGTTATATGGCCGATTTGAATAAGGACGGGTAATGAGACCTGGTAACACTTGTGACATGAAGACTAACGATTCAATAACCAATCATTTCCCAAACTATGTTCCGGAACACCAGTATTCCGTTGAAAGTCAAATAAGTATTCCGTAAAAAATTATGAAAAGTAATATAAGCCTCATATGATTTTAAATAATATGCCAAATTAAAACTGAAATCGCTAGTTTATTTTACTATTTTCATGTGTTTTAATTTACATAATTACAATTTGATGATAAATGTTTGTTTTGTTTTCTTAACTCTTATACTTACTTGTATAATTTATTTATTATTGATATCTACTTATACTATAAAATAACCAGAGTGTTCCGTAAAAATTATATGATTTATGAAGTGTTTCGTCATACAAAAAGTTTGGGAAACGCTGCAATAACCAATACCATCTTTTAACGGAGGGAGATTTCTTTACAAAATATAACGAGCCCGACAGTATATAACTTGGAAGAATAAATGCCTTTGTCTTAATTATTATTGGTGACAATATAGTCCTGATCTTGAAGTACTTCACTCCTTCCTTTCGATAATGTTCACTAGAGATTTTGTGTATTTCTCCTTTCGTAAAAAAAGAAAATACTTTTTGGAATCTAATTCTTGAATATTGTTCTTATTCTTACTCTTATTGGAATTTTCCGTAAGTATTTACTTATCTCGTCCACCGCTGGATCTTTCACCCATTTGTAGCACTGGTTCTAAGAACGGACATTCTCAACTCTGTCCTCTCTCCAGTCCCTGTGCTGAATGCCTGTCTTCCTATGTCCCGAGCAATCAAACTGACCCTTTTTTCACCTTTTCCTTTGAGAACCAAGAACGGATACTCTCAACTCTGTCCTCTCTCCAGTCCCTGTGCTGAATGGCTGTCTTCCTATGTCCCGAGCAATCAAACTGACCCTTTTTTCACCTTTTCCTTTGAGAAAGAAAAATGCTTATCACCTATGATCTTTCGTTCACATCTTTTCTCCAATCTTTACGACTTCCCTATCTCTTGTTTATCTTATTATACTTCATTATTTAGCGAATAAGTTTTCTTTCCTCATTAGGCTCCCCCTCAATTTCCTTTCTCTGTTATTTTTTTTATATTTACAAATCAGATTTATTAGGATGAGGAAAGAGACACTACAACTCATTCGAATTCCGTATCCTCCACAATAGTACTTGATGTTAATAATTTCTGGGGTAAATAAATATAAGCGTGTAGCCCAGTAATAGTATGGCTTACTTTCCTCAGTAATAATACAGAAATGAAACTAAATCAAACTGGCATATTTATTTAATAGTATGCATAGCTGCCCAATGATTTCATATATCAGCGAAATTTAGACCATTGACGATAAGATTTTTAATAAAAATCTTATCGTCAATGGTCTAAATTAACTTCTTAATCAGTTAAAAATTATATTTAAATTAAATTCCGTAATAATAATATAATAATATGCATTAAGTTAAAAATATTCAAAATTCAAAAATATATTAAAAAATGTTCAGAAAACAATACATTAAATTTTATATGTTTTATTAAAAACTACTTACTCGACGAAATAGCAATTGATTTTGTTTGTCTAAACGTGCCACTGAAAACTGCTAGGCTTCACGAACTCTTCTATATTAATTTTAGTCTATCGTCCCAAACATCTAGATTCTAGATCAGTGGTTCCCAACCTTTTTATGGCCATGCCCGGCCTAAGCATCTCTAAAATCCCGATGTCCCCGTATAATATAATTTTTATTATTCAAAAAGTGAACTCCTATTCACGTGGAGAAAGCCTAAAAGGCTAACCTAAGCATCTCTAAAATCCCGATGTACCCGTATCATATAATTTTTATTATTCAAAACTCCTATTCACGTGGAGAAAGCCTAAAAGGCTATTAGCTTGGTCTAAACATGCTTCAAAAACATGGCATCCATGAAACAGAAAAATAAAAGAACAAAAAGGCGGTAGAGGAAGAAATCATTAAAATTGTTAAAAAAATAATATAAATTAATATGAAAAAACAGCAAATAAAGTTTCACAACTATCATATACGTTCTGATTTTAATTTTAAAAATGTGTATGTCACAATATATATTTATATTACTGTATATATTGCCCTTAAAACCAAAGGAAATGAAAAAAATTCATTGTTAATAACACATTCACGAATTGCCCCTCTGAAAAGAATTGCCCCCTTGTGGGAGGTGCGCCCCACGTTGGGAAACATTGTTCTAGATGCTTGGGTCAATCGAGTAAACAGGGGTCGGCAACGCAGTGTCCGCGAAGCAATTTTTAAGAGCCCGCCGTTCACATATCTGAAATCTAAATTTTAAATATTTGGACAATAAGTACTCGTAGTTGTAATGAATAATTTTAGAAAAATTCTTTACAATTGCGCATTTTGATTTTATCTTTGGCATTTTAACAATTGTATGAATTGTACAATTATATTTTGGACGAAAATATCTATATAGCACTAGATGACTAGATGAATCAATTTTCGAGTACTAGAGACATCTGATGCAGCATACAGTGAACTATTTTCTGTCCCCATTATCCTCGTATAGTATAACCAGCCATTGCGTGCTACTGTGCCCGCTGAACTCCTGCATTTCTGAAATATGCCATCCTATTAAAGAAGGTTGCCGAACACTGATCTAGAATTTTCAGAAATAGAACATCAAAAATTGCGAATTGTAGGAATATGCTTATGTTTTGATAAAACAATTTGTAGGAGGGGTTACTTGTTTTTAAATGTAACAATTGTACGAATTTAAACCATTTGTCGTTAAAAATTTCCTATTAGAAATGTGTATTAAAGAAAAATAATCAAAAGTTAATGAATTCTTTAGGAATATGCTTATGTTTTCATAAAACAATTTGTAGGAGGGGTTACCTGTTTTTAAATGTAACAATTATACGAATTTAAACCATTTGTCATTAAAAATTTCCTATTAGAAATGTGTATTAAAGAAAAATAATCAAAAGTTAATGAATTCATATAAGATCGTTGTGCTAAAACGAAAACTAAAACAATACTGTAATTTAAATCATTGTGAATATATATCGAATTTAAGTATAATGTTGATAATCAGTAATTTATCTAAAAAAATTCTTTGTTTTTGAAATGATCGAACTGACACAAGAAAAACGAAACCGTTACAGCCAATTTTCAATGGATTCACAGGGAAAATTAATTTTAAAATTTATCATATGTGATTTTAATAATAAAAAATTGATACAGTAATTATTTTTTAAATGTTGTTTTTATAAATAATATAAACAATATTTTATATATTTAATGAATAAAAATAATCTAAAAATTTCATTTTATACTTTACAGGTATGAAAATCATTCATGAAAATATAGATAAACTTTATCGTTATTTAGGAAGATCCATAGCCAGACATCCATTATATTTCTTATTTATACCATTACTGCTCACTTTTCTCTTATCTCTGGGAATTTTACAAATTTCATATCAAAGAAATCCGGAGTTTTTATTTAGTTCTACAAATGGAAGGGCGTTAAAAGAGCGTAAATTGGCACTCCAATATTTTCCCTTAAATTTGTCAATAGAGTATGATATGAGTAGAATAATTGATTTAGGAATGGGTCTTACATTCATCATCAAAGCAGAAGATGGAAAATGTATTTTGCGGGAGCACATTTATCAAGAGATTCGTCTTTTAGACAAAGCAGTCCGAAATTTCACCATAAGGTGGCGAGATAAAGAATTAAATTACAATCAAATATGTGCTACTAATTTTGGAAAATGCTTCGAAAATGTTGGTATTTTCGATAAGGAAATTATTAAAGACTTTCAAAAAGATATTTTTTCCATGAAGTATCCAGTTGAAATAGATTTTAAGACATATAAAGTTTCGCCTTACGTTTTGAACTTTGGAGGAGTTACAACTGACAAGAATGGATATATTAAAGAAGCTCTAGCTTTTAGATTATATTATCCAACGAGTTCTGGAAGTAAAAATACAGTGGAAATTTCTAGACAATGGCAGTTCGAATTAAAACAAAGAATTCAAAGTATGCAATTTCGATGGATTGATATTGCCACGTCATCATTTGAACATCAAGAAGTTACGAAACAGTTTGCTGAAAACATAATCTCTTTAGGCAGTCTGTCAATTATTTCCATTCTACTGTTTTGCATGCTGGCATGTATGACTACAGATTGGATTCGAAGCAAGCCATGGATCATCATTTGAACATCAAGAAGTTATGAAACAGTTTGCTGAAAACATAATCTCTTTAGGCAGTCTGTCTATTATTTCGATTCTACTGTTTTGCATGCTGGCATGTATGACTACAGATTGGATTCGAAGCAAGCCATGGCTTGGACTATCTGCATTTTTTTCTCCAGTTTTAGCCACAATTTCTAGTTTTGGATTGGTGACGCTTTGTGGAATTGAGTATATAGATGTGAATAATGCGTTGCCATTTTTGATGATAGGTATGTTTACAAATATATTTCAAATAAAATATTTAATGTTTATAATTAAGTATTCAATAAAATAATAAATTCTTCATAATTTAATATGAAAATGAACGCTTTATAATTTATTTTTAAAAATTTCTATAGACCTAAACTGATTTATAAATTTTAAATGATTATTTGAAATATTTGAACGTTAAGAAAAATATATTTTTAATTTATTTAAATATAGTATCATATAAATATTAAGACACTTCTATATCATTTGACAATAATGTAGAAAAATCAAGAAATCATGATTTATCTGTATACGTTTTTGTTACGATTCCTACTCCTTACTTTGATATTAAAAATTCAAGTTCTTTACATTATCAGAGTTTTAACGATTATGTGTTTGTTAATAAATAAATAAAGCATCAATTAATTTTGTGTTCTAATTATCTATTGGATACGTCTATATTATCAATATTTAGCCTGTTTGTGTTGCTATATTTAGTACTGTTACGTCTACTAATGTTTCTAAATTCAGTCCTGTACATGTAATCTTCAACACATTTTCCTTAGGTTTCATAAATAAGTCAAAGAATGTTTTCTTCGCATTCAGAATAGTTGTGTTTATTTGTAATTTGATTATTTTTGTTGAATCAACCAGTTATGTTCACTCGCATGCATCATAGTCCATTATTGAATTCAGCATTTTCATTTCTACGAATAAGTACTGATAATATTTTTAAGAAAACTAGAAACATATAAAATACATATAAACAGAAAGCATTGACAAATGCATTAATTACTTGTTTATGAATCGATAAAAATATACAAGGTGTTCTGTTGAAATGGCGTCAAACTAAGAGGAGCGATAGTAGGTATCAAGGTGAAGCAAAATTGCCATAGAACATACAAATCGCAAACCACGTTTAGACGATGAATATCGCGAAAGTACTTACTACTGACGTCGAGAGGGGATGAGAAACAGTATAATAATAAGTTCAAAAACATTTATTTGACCGCATGTTTACAACATAGTCTGTGGTGCAGAGTACAATACCGAAAAATGTTCGATGAGGAATTATTACAGGAGTTGTTCGAATTGGGGTCATTGCACAGGCATAAATATTTTCGCGATTTTCACCGACTGTGGAGATTCCGGATCCGGAAACGGAAATTCGGAACGGTCGAATCAACAGGCGTTAGCCTACGAACGATTCTATCGGATATTGCGTGAGTAAGGATGACTGTCAGAGTCAAATAAACAGTGGGACTGAGAGCAACATTGAATATAAATTCAGCAGCTTCTTTATTAAATTAACAGAGAGATTTCTATTTACAAATGTCGAATACCGACAACGCGGAGATAGATACCTTGTACAATAACAAAATCTTCGATCCAGACGATCCTCAAAGACGAACTTGATAAAGTTTTCACAGACAGTCTTTATTCCGAATTAATATCGATGATGAAACGAACACAGCAAACTGGTCGATATACGAAGATTACCAATGAACTTCCCCGATGACTTCTCTTAATATCCAAAGGGCTATTCAAGTTGGTAATTTGGACGATACTACGAACTTATACTCAATTAGAAGGGAGGATGGGCACAGAGCTAGAGATAAGGAACTAAACAAGTCGAGACAGACAATCAAAAGCATCGACTTTCGTCGCCCTAGCTCTTTTATCCCGGTAACTTCTTCCTCACCTTTCCCAGGGAGAGGCTATCTTACATAACTTCCAGATAGTTCCAAACAGCTCAGGTGTCGAATCTTAGACTACAATGACACCTGAATAAACTATTTATAATTTATTACCACGAAAGAAATAACAACGATATCGATTACATCCTGTTATTTCATTTCAACATCGTCATCACATTCTTCGACTTATCTCTATGACAACAAAAGGGGAGTTTTCCTATCCAACACGACTAAATGTGGTTTGCAATAGCATGTTCCATGGAAATTTTGGTTCCGCTTGATGCCTACTATCGCTCTTCTGAGATTGTCTCCGCTTCAACACAATAACTTGTGGATTTACCTATGTCGCGTTTACTTTCCGCTTTATTTCGATTATAATGAGTGCACGATTGCTTTTATTGTGTTCATCTATTCAATCGCTAAAACGCAACCGTTTCTACAATGTAGAAGTGCAAAAATTACTTCAATATTCAGAATAGAGAAAAATATAATGCAAGCCTTCGCGACAAAAATTAATTTTCATTGCACTAATGTTCCTCTATATGAGAAACTATATTAGTCTATTTACTAATTCTAGAATAAATAAATAAATGTGAAAATGGGGCTTCCTCACAAAGTTTCTTTCTTTCACCAGAATTTTCTCTCTTTCGTAGACATCTTTTCCATCGTCGTTTGCTGTTAATAGAGATGAAAATTTATTCAATAAAATTTTTGCCTACTCTCTTCATTGACCGTCATCTGTTCTTCGAAGAAAGAGATTTATAGTTTGTCCTCAGTTTCTGGGGATGATATATGATCTTGTTTAGTCACAGAACGATAAACGGTATACAGTTGTCGAATGGAGAGAATTAATTATTATCACGTTTTAATATAATTACATATTTTCTGCGGATTATTTTCGTTTGATGTATTTCTAAGTTAAGAAAAAAGAAAAGCAATATTTATCTTCCGTTATTTCTACATCTATCACTGGCTAATTTTCAGACCATAGTTACATAATCAAAACTAGCCCTTCTTACGTATTGCAATAGTATATATAGAACATGAGTGGCAGTGATTCAAGTTCTCTGAACACTTCCGTTGCTCCAGGCAAAGTTAGAGGAAGGCGTGGATAGTATGAGGTTGTCTCTATGGAAAAAAAGAAACTGTTTGTCAAATTGTATGAAGAAGGTTTTTCTGTAAAAACGCCTTCCGTTGCTCCACGCAGAGTTAGAGGAAGGCGTGGATAGTATGAGGTTGTTACTATGGAAAAAAAGAAACTGTTTGTCAAATTGTATGAAGAAGGTTTTTCTGTAAAGGACGCAGCGTCAAAATCAGGTATAAAATGGAATACGGGGAAAAGCATAATTAGAATGTACAGAAGGGATAATTTTGAAGTGCTAAACAATGGACCCTGAGGGAACAGGCCGAAACTACTTAATCCTCACGTCCTTCGCCTAATAGAAGCAGAAGTTGAGAAACAGCCCGGAATGAAAAATCAGAAGAACTCTTCTGAAAATCAGAGAGAAGCTTCTTGAACACGACATTGAGTTAAGTGTGTCTTCCATAAGAAATGCATTACACGTTTAAAAATTACGCTTAAAAAAGCATCACTAGAAGTAGACAGAAGAATAGCGAGTCAACTATTCTGCTCAGAAGGCAGTATGCAGTGAGTTTCAATCAATCCCTGTAAACCGGGAAAAATTAATTTTTATAAAAGAAAGCGGATTTAATCTTCACATTAGACGATCTCAAGCTCGCTCGAAGATTGGTACTAGGGCAGTGATTACTGTCCCCGCTGTCAGAGGACGGAATATCACACTTATTGTTGCACTGAATAATTCAAGGAATTGTTCACTCAAAAATTATATCTTCCAGAACCACAACTGCAGAACTCTTCTGTGAGTTTGTCAAGGAAGTCGAAACGAAACTCCAAGACTCAGATGTTGTATTGATCATGGACAATGGTCGGATTCACCGGTCACACGCAGTAGAAGATATCATGGATTCTTCCCAAATGAATATTAAATTTTTGCCATCTTATTCTCCAATGCTCAATTCAGTTGAGAAAGCTTTTTCTAAAATTAAAATTAAAGCTAGGGAAATACTAAGCCATCGGGAAGAACATAAGTTACCAGAAGTCACCGCATTTAGTTTATCTACTATTACTTCCCAGAATTGTGCCAATTATGTTATGGACATGTTTCTTTTGTTACCGGCTGCAGCTACTAGCCAACCACTGCACTAAATTTAATGTATATAATAATATATATTTTTCTATTTAATTTTGTATTAATTTGAAAATAAATTTTATTTTCATATATTCTATCAATATTATACTCGTTTATTCACTCTTCTTTCTCACCATTTTTTAAAACAGTTCGTAGCTGAAAGTTTGAATGTACTGCAAAAGGTTTAGATATATTTGTTGAAGTTCAAATATATTCGTAAAAGGATTAAATCAAATTGCACAAGGTTTAAATAAATTTGCAAAAAGTTTAAATAAATTCGTGTACAGTTTAAATATATTTGCAAAAGGATCAAATTTATTTGCATAAGAATTAAATCAATTTGTAAAAGGTTGAAAAAAATTTGTGAATGCTATATTACCTGTAGCTACTGGTGATTTTCTTGTGGCAAGGTATCAATATTTTCCGTAATCTTTTCAACTGATTGTTTTCTACTTGATATCATCTCGTCACGCCTGTAAGTATACTTTCTATTTTACGTATCTTATGTTTTCTTTCCTTCTGCCTGCGGGAACATCGGAAAGGAAACCTCCGAAATCGTTACGTAAAATTAACAAAATACATAAATTTCTCTTATTATTGCTTTTCTTATTGTTTATTTTTATTGCATTGCACGGACTCGGTCAGGTGCTCGTACGCCGGTACTGCGTTTCGCTCGGCATTTACATATATCCGTAGTTTAATGCTAGACCCGATGCAATGCCGTTCTGTTAGGCTTTATCCATGCCAGTAAGTTTATTCCTTTAAGCTCATAAAATTAACCAAATACATAAATTTCTCTTATTATTGCTTTTCTTATTATTGTTTATTTTTATTGCATTGCACGGACTCGGTCAGGTGCTCGTACACCGGTGCTGCGTTTCGCTCGGCATTTACATATATCCGTAGTTTAATGCTAGGCCCGATGCAATGCCGTTCTGTTAGGCTTTATCCATGCCAGTAAGTTTATTCCTTTAAGCTGGTACTATGATAAAGTCGGAAGACTAGTAAAGAATGCTCCGCTGGAGCACGATGAAGGAGTATATGATTATCAACCATTGAAATGTTGAGGACAAGGCAATCTACGACAATGTTCATTGGCCAGCGGCCGGATGGCCGAGTGATTACGCATTGGCGTGCCACACTGGAGGACCCGGGATCGCGCCCGGGTCTGGTCCCGGATTATTTTCGGGGTACTGGGCCCAGCCCGGTGATCCCCGTTCTTCACCATCCGGCTCCCCTCAACGGGTGTGGGTGCAGCTCGTGGTTGGATCTGGCCCCGCCCTCTCAGTAATCTCCCTGATTGGAAAGGGGCGTAAAATATACCAAAAAAATGTTCACTGGCCGACAGCGATCGTCGACGTGCGGCCATTTTAGATTAGTCCCGCCCCACTGAACTCGTGAGCAGGTTGGACGTTTTGCTGACCCAATCATATTCCGCGCCTCATTTAGCCAACAACTGCGTTTTACAGTTGTTTTGGGCACTTCTGGATTCTGAGGCCCCTGGCAAATCCTGCGACACCTGTTGGCAGTGGTGGATTACTCAACCGGCACAACTAGGTATAGCCTGGGGCCCCCGATAATTTAGGGCCCCCAGAAAATTAATTTTTTTTAATTGAAGGATAATAATAAATGAATTAATAAAGTGGTTTGAAATTTTTATCAACCTAATTTTGAGAAAATTTTAATTTAAAAATTTTATATATGTTTTATGTATTTGAATTATTCCAACTCATCATAAATAACCTAAATGAATTTTAATATTTAAAATGGCCACACATTTTAAAAACAAGTATTATTTTTGTAACATTAAGTTGGAAATTTCAATAAGGCTTGAAATTTTTTTCATTTGAAATATTTAAAAAATGAGAAAAAGCAAAATATTAACGCCTATAAAATGCCCCGTTCTTGATTAGATCATTGTATGCTCTTGTATAGATTAATATTATTGTATAGTTTTGTTAGTCTACTGTGCAGTCTCTTTCCAAATTGTGATGTTGTCGATTATGTTTTATGTATTTGAATTATTCCAACTCATCATAAATAACCTAAATGAATTTTAATATTTAAAATGGCCACACATTTTAAAAACAAGTATTATTTTTGTAACATTAAGTTGGAAATTTCAATAAGGCCTGAAATTTTTTTCATTTGAAATGTTTAAAAAATGAGAAAAAGCAAAATATTAATGCCTATAAAATGCCCTGTTCTTGATTAGATCATTGTATACTCTTGTATAGATTAATATTATTCTATAGTTTTGTTAGTTTACTGTGTAGTCTCTTTCCAAATTGTGATGTTGTCTATATAACGTTGTTATTTTAAAGTTTAATTAATAATAAAATATTTATAATTTAATGAAAAGCATAGTCTATTCTTTATACCTTTCTTATGTATATATATATATATAGATAGGAATACCTCGATTATCGCGGTTTCGATTATTGCGATTCTCGATTTATCGCGGTTTATAATTTGATACCAAAATTCAATTATTGCGCTCAAAAATCCAATTATCGCGTCTTCGAGATACAGCCCACTATATAAGCAACCAGAATTACATTTGTTCTCCAGATAACTCTCTTTAGCACTTCATTTTTATCTGACGGCGCTTGTTCACCACTCATCAGTAACTGTCCGCCTTTACCTGAAGTACACGTGGACAAGGCCGGCTTAACCGGTAAGCAGATGATGCACACCATCGGGGCGCCAAAATTATCATTTTCTCAATATTGTTACTCAGCAATACGGTACATTGCTGAGTAGATATTACAAGAAAGCAGCATCGGGTGCTGGGACCTCTAGAGTCGGCACTGCATGTGAATATTTATTCTTTTCTTATTTACCCCCTAAAGGAATTCTAAAAGAAGCAAAGATGATATTAAGTCAACAGCTACAAGATAGAAACGTAGAGTGATCAGCTTAGAAGATTGGCACGTTTAACACATTTACAGCTACAAGAAGAAACATAGAGTGATCCGCTTAGAAGATTGGCACGTTTAACACATTTTTTGTAGATCGGAAGAGCATTTAACACATTTTTTGTATTGGTATATAAAATTTAATTAATAGATTTTCAAAAAATCCTTGGCAGTGATCACCCATTTCACAGCATCATTTATCCCAATTATCGTGGATTCGATTATTGCAGTATTTTTCGTGGCAACATTAACATATTTGAAAAATCCTTGGCAATGATCACCCATTTTACATGCATTATTTCTGATTATCGTGGAATGGATTATTGCGGTATTTTTCGAGGCAACAATAACAACGATAATCGAGGTTTTCCTGTATATATAGCACATTTTGTTCTAATAAGGGCCCCGAAGAATTCTAGTGCCTAGGGCCTCGTATGTAATTAATCCGGCACTGCCTGTTGAATGTGTTCTCTGCGCTCTTCGCCTCACCGGCCTGCTATCCTTGACCGAGTAATGTAAACTGTTCGATATTATCTATATGTCGCAGTACGCTTTATTTGAGACTGCATTTATTATCCTGTCGAAAGGCAGAAAATAAGCTTCCGGAGAATCTCTCGCCGGATTGATCCGTCGAACGGCCCAACCGGCAATGATCTTATATATTTGTTGCACGGGTTCAGTAAACCCGTGCTGATATCAGTGACGACTGCCGGGCCACATGCATGGTGACTATGTATAATCATCGCATCGCCAAGGCATCGCTGTCGGCCGCAAAGCATAATTTCTGCAAATGAGGGGTGGAATATGATTGGATCGGCAAAACCGCCATGAGTTCAGTTGGGCGGTGCTAATCTAAAATGGCCGCACG
The DNA here is from genome assembly GCA_000484575.1 of Olivierus martensii. Taxonomy (NCBI): domain Eukaryota; kingdom Metazoa; phylum Arthropoda; class Arachnida; order Scorpiones; family Buthidae; genus Olivierus; species Olivierus martensii. Next base: position 20,731 of record AYEL01048522.1, read on the forward strand.
TCGACGGCCGATGTCGGCCACTGAACATTGTCGTGGGCTGCCTTGTCCTCAACATTTCGGTGGCTGATAATCATATGCTACTTTATAATGCTTCAGCGGAGCATTTTTTACTAATAGAAGATTTCATTGATGAAATCTCCTTTAATGGAAGATGACCGACTATTTATTCGGTTATTGGTATAATGTTACATGGTATAAAATATAATGTTTGACTATTGGACTAATTATTTTGAAGTCTTATCGCTATTATATGATCGGTTTTGAAATAATCCTTGTCGTATACATCATTTGTGAGATATAGTAACGTGATTGCATTAACTTTAATTACTTTAAATTCACGTATTCATCAAAGTTGAATGGGATAAATATTTATCAATATTTTTTAGCGTGGGGAAATAATAAGAATTATTGCTGAAATCCGATAATTTATTCAAAGCTGAAAAACAATAAACAAAATAATAATAGTAATTTCACATGTTTATATCTACCATTTACTTATCTGCTTATTCAAAGGAATATAACAACGGTGGCGAAACTACGGCTCTTTGATATCCTTCAAGATGTGGGGATCGGAAACCCCGCTATCTGGTCGAAGAATTTAATGACGCAATTATTAAAAACAGGATGTAATGGCTATCGTTATTGTTCTTTTCGAGGTAATAAATTCTAGATGGTTTATTCAGGTGTCAATTACAAAGTCAAAGACTTGACACCTAAACTATCTGGAAATTAGGTAAGATCGAATCGTCCCCGGGAAAGGTGAGAAAGGAGTGTCGAACGCTTAAAAGAGCAGGGACAGATGAGATGAGGGCTTTCTACCGGGCCTTCGTTTTGTCGAGAATTTGGTTCGAAGTCTTATATGGATTACCGCTCTGTTCTCCGTCCTTCGCTAAATTGAAGTCTTGAATACTTTTGGAAAACAGTTATGGAAGTCGATAAGCTTTTCCTTTACCGCGGAAGTAAATTGAAACCTTCTTCAACAAGTGCGAATTGTGCGTATTGTTTGGACTAAAGACTGTTTTGTTCTACTGTCCTCGATCAACAGATTCAGCTAAACAACTCCAGGTACCTCTCTTTATTTGTCGGAAAAACGATTGTTATAAAATTTGAATCTCTCTCTATTTGCATTTAATTAAATAATAAAGTTGTTGAATTTATTTTCATTGTTCTCCATCTCAGTGTTTCCAGTTGCCTCATTCGTCATTCATGCTTCACGCGCTCTTCTTGACCGCTTTTAGGCCTAAAGCTTGTTGTTTTCCGAATTTCCGTTTCCGGCCGGAAACCCACAAATGTGACTCCACAAAAAAAGTCATTAATTAATATGGCGTAAATAACTATTTAATTTAAAAATTATATCAATAATTTGTTCATTTATTGAAAAAAGTAATATGCATCTATTCGAAATAAATACATGTGAAATATAAAATGAATAGTTTTTGAAACAATTATTAAGATTACCCGTAAAAAAAGAAAAACTAATGCGGCTCATTTTGGAAACTGATAGTGGCTCAAATACTTGGGAGCCACTATCAGTTTCCTTTTGGTCAATGAGAGCCGCATTAGTTTTTTTCCACATGACACGTAGTGGCTTTTTTTTTCCACATGACACGTAGTGATACCCCAGGAATATAACTTATAATGGTCACATTAAAATCGATTGAATATATCTTCTTTTAGAAATATCATAATTAAACTTTTTATTTGTATATTTTAAGAAAAAGTATCTTACATATGTGGGCAATTCAGAATTTAGACATTTCCAATATAAAAATCTTTGTTGAAACAGGATCAGTGATTTAACTTAAAAATATACGCTCTTCATTACTAAATTGCACAGGTTTTTTTGAAAAATAAATTGATCTGTGTAAATTTAGCAAACAAACGAAAAAATAAAATATTACAAGATTACTGATTATAAGAAACTCCAAATCAAACTTGAATATTAGAGAAAATACGTTTTAAAATTATTATCTGTTCTTTTTTAAAGTAAATTATCATTAATTTAATAAGTTTCACAATCTTTCAGGGATAGGTATTGACGATTCGTTTGTACTTTTGTCTGCTTGGAGACGATGTGCTTCTCATAAAGAGGTGGCAAGCAGGATGGAAAGCACGTATTCTGAAGTGGCTTTATCAATTACTATTACCTCACTCACCAATATTATCTCATTCATGACTGGAATCTTAACTCCTTTCCCAGCAATCAGCATTTTTTGTACATATGCAACAGTGGGAATATGTTTTGATTTTTTATACCAAATGACATTTTATGGAAGCTGCTTAGTAATAACTGGATACAGAGAACATAAGGGGCTCCATCCTTTCACATGTCGCAAGAAATTAAGTGGTAATATAGTTTTAAATTTCAATTTTACTTTAATTTTAGCATATTTAAATTTATTTTTATCAAAACACAAATTAAACTGAAAACAAGTTAGTAAGAACGACGAATCAATCATACGAACCTACCTACTCATTATTTAATTTAATGGATTTTTTGACTGCAGAATCGAAATTATTAATATCATATTTACGAAAATGCTAGGTATCAATTATAACAACTGAGAAAAGATATTTTTTTTTATTTTGTGGCAATTACGTCGTTACAATATTATTGAACTGTATAAATCATATACAATATTAAATTCTCTAAGGGTTGGTTCCTACTATAGCTACCTCCCGTCTCCATCCGTCCCCGTCTCTCCGTCATTCGTAAGCGACTCCGTAAAAACTATTCACACTAGTATCCGTACATTATCCGTATAGCCAATAAGCTAAAGCAATAAAAATTCGAGAGAGAGTCAATCACAAACAAGTTTATATGAAAGTGGTATATACAAACTAAATGCATGACCGTGTTGCTTGGGATTATGATTTATGTTTAGCTTTGATAGCATGTGCAAAGACTCAAAGGAACGGAAATAGTCTCTTTAATGTGCATAATTGTGGAACTTATAATTAAAACTGGCTGTTTACTGTATTTTAGATCAAAAACGGAAAGACGAGCAACTCAGTGGTAGAATAGTGATCGAAAATATTTGCAAAAAAGAAATTGATCGTGAAATTCAAAAAGTAATTAGAAATCCCATCAAAAACATCTCATATGTAAAAAAATAAACCAAGATCAGTATTACCAAAACAGGATATTTGTGAAAATTTAAATGCGGTTATTTTGGTTGATCTTATATTTGTGGAATGTCGGACACGTCTCCTTTATGAGCCGTCTATAAATTGTTATCATCCAGTTCTCGATGTAAAGTATAATTGTTAAACGCGAAAGACATCAAACTTAAACGTAATGGATATTGACAAGCTGAGGTAACAGCTGACTCGGGTGAACAAGTGTACCCCGAGGGGAGGACGTTCGCCGACAAAAGTGACAGTAAGTGCAGGCGAAAGTGTGCATCCTGAGGGAGAGACATCGACGGATATAAAAATAACAATCAACACAGATGGACGTAGACATTCCGAGAATAAAGACCTCCTTAGTTAAAAGCAGCAATTAACGCAGATAGACTAATGTATCTCAAAAGAAATACTTTCACTATTACATGAAATAAAGTCATTGACAAGTTAAATTGCTGTCACAGGGCAGAACTTTAAAGTGGATGTCACGGAGGGAGAGGTTGTGAGATGGGACAGCATCCCATTGGCTGATG
>AYEL01048528.1:0-17769 GCA_000484575.1 Olivierus martensii
TATTAGTGTAAGTTCTAACATCGTTTTTTTGTTGTTCGTTTTACTGCTAACACTTAATCGGCACTTTCAGTGTAAGTTCCGATATTTAGTTTTGTTTCGTCAGTTAGACGTTACATTGTGTTAAATTGTTTTGTAATTATTTAGTATTAAGTTAGAACTTAGAAAAAGACCTGAGCTCAGGCAGAACTCTGGAATTTGCAGAGTCGCTAACCGTTAGGCTTAGTTAGTATTGACAGTCGTACTAAAGCGCGACTTTGCACAAATAGAACACGAAGTGGAACAGACACCAGATATAACATTCATTGATGACAACACACTACCCATTAACAACAATGATGCAGACCTAATAAATAAACTCACTGATACACTCAAGAAAACATTAACCAAATTCACAGGATGGATCCCACACATGTCCATGGATTCTTAAACTTCACAGCTCACAACAGTTGAACAATGCATTACATTGTATGAACACACACATTCTACCTAAACTTATTAATGCTGAAACAACACACACAGAATTACACACACTTATTTATTCAGCTGCTATACACCAGGCCTGTGCAATTATAATGAGCCCGAGGGTCGCAGCAGTGTTTAGTAGAGATATGGAGGGTCGCAGTTATAAAAAAGGGGGCGGGGCTTTGGTACTTGATTCGCTATTGTCTCAACAACGGAACGCATAAATATGACGTTTTTTGGAAACCAAATTTATTTCCAGATTAACAAACCTTATTACAAAGGAACGCATAAATATAACTCTTTTTGGAAACCAATTTTATTTCCAGATTAACAAACCTTATTACAAAATTATATTACCAGACTGCATCCAATAAACATACAAACCTTATAACAAAATTATATTTACCAGATTGCATCCAATAAACATGTTAACAAAAACTTAAAAATATAAACAGTTAAAAAATATAAAAATAGTGTGTATGTACCTATTTAATGTGATAAATGAGGGCGGGCAGTAGCATTTACAAGGGATAGATATTTACTTCCATTCCTGTTGTAGCTATTCGCAGAATATGTAAAAGAATCTTTAAGGCTGGTTCTGAATCGATTCTTACTATCTTCATGACAGAAAATGCACTTTCATACAAATAAGTACTACCAAATGTTGATATTACTTTCCAACCAAAATTACAAAAATTAGGAAAACATTTGCTAACTTTGGGATTTGTTATGAAAAAGTCATTTTTCTCACCACTATTAATATACTTGATTTTCATTTTCTATTTTATGTTTTTTCTCAGTCATTTCACAAATGCAACAAACTTATGGTAAAATAAAAATTAAATTAAATTAAAATGTAAAAAAAAAATAAAATTAAAACAGAATCTCACAACAATGATCCCACAATCACTGAAATGGTGAGTGTTAGAAACCAAAAAATTACTAAAATACAGTCACAATTCAAAACTTTAAACTGAAATAGCTAAAACACTAAAATTGCGTGATCGAAAGCTTATAAATGTGTGATGTCATCGATAGATTGTTGATCGTTAAATAATTACTAATAATTAAGAACAATTAATTATCAATAGTTGAGTTAATATAATTCAATTTTAGGATTCTTTTTATTAATCTTTTTAAAATGTAATAAATAAAAGTGGAAAAAACATTAAAAAGTAATATTATGTCACAAATTGTGAAAGCCTCGTGGGCCGCACAAAATGGCTTGGCAGCCCGCGGGCTGCCTTTTGGACAGCTATGTGAGGCCGGCACAGCCCGAAGGCCTGAGGACGATGTTGACAGGCATTGGCCTAAAGAATGGTGAGAGACACGCGTAAGGACGGATAATAAGGTTCAGAAAATAAAACAGACAACATTCAACATGAACAACTTCTTTTGTTATGAGAGGTTTCATTCAATATACAAGTGAATTAAAATTTTATAGAGAGGAGAAATACTTGTTTTGTAATTTCTAGTTCTCCAGAGATTCAACCAGAAGATGGTACCAGAAGTTATTATTATTAGTTCTAGTTATCAGGCATATGCAATCACAACATATAGCTCTAATTTTTACAAAGTTATTAACGATTCAATTTAACATTGAAAATCCCATAGCCCCTGTAGCTTCTACCTGCATGGCTCATGAATAAATTTAAGATTTTCGATTTCTCCCAAACTATCCGTGGTATAGACTCCAAAATTGGTATATATAATGAGGACACGTGAGGAAGTTAACTTGGACCTGTCCTATTTTTATTTTATTATGCACTCTATTATTTATTTATCGTTATTTTCCTATATGCTAACGTATTATCTTTTAGTTTAAAAGTTAACTTACTTCCCATGTTCTCCGCCTCCGTCGTTGGCAATCACGTGATACGGAATCGGAACCCGTATCCGGAAAGCGATCCCGGTTAATGGCGTCCTCTTATCTACATAATATTTACCACTGAACTGATATGTGAAAATAAGAATAATCCTATCGGTAATTTTTTTCGATATATAAATTAAACTGTAAAGATGATGACATGAATGAATTACTCTAAGCTCAGATCGGAAGAGCGGTTCAGAATGACATAAATGTAATACTCTGTATTCGATATATAAATTAATTGTAAAGATATTGACATGAATGAATTACTCTGAGTATATAAACTAATTGTAAAGATAATGACATAAATGAAATACTCTGTTACTGATATGTGAAAATAAGAATGATCCGTATCAGTATTTTTGTTCGATAATTAATTGAAAGATAGTTACATAAATAAATTACTCTGTAAAAAACTTTGAACTTGTTACGTATAAGTATGTAAATGAGTGAAGTGCGGGATTGTAAGTCAAACTTGTTGTGTGTAAGTATGCAAATGAGCGAAGTGCGGGATTGTAAGAAGTTTAAAGTATGTAAATGAGCGAGTGCGGCGGTGTTCGTCACTCGAGAGTATTAACTATGCAAATGAGCAAAGTGCGTGATTGTAAGTCACCGTATAAAAGACCGACGCAGTCGACAAGTAGACAGAGGTGTTGCTTGATAACGAGAGATGCTCCAGACGGTGGCCGAGAGAGGTGCAAAATTTCCAGACGTAGAATTGGTGAAGGTGACAATTGAGTTTTTGTAAGGATCGACTATTGTTTGAAGTTTGTATTGGAAGTGGAGGTAGGAACTTAGAAAATTTAGTATTATTTAAGGTTTATTTCTTGTGAATTTTGGATTTTTGAATTGGATTAAATAAGTTTTGTTGTTTATTTCATTGTGCTTTATTATAGTTTCAATAAAGCATTTATTAACATTTTGTAAGTGTTTTTGAGTCTAATAAATTTTATATTTTTTATCATCTAACTTTTTTGAGAATTTTCTTAAATTTATTAGTGTAAGTTCTAACATCATTTTTTGTTCTTTTTTACTGCTAACACTTAATCGGTATTTTCAGTGTAAGTTCCGATATTTAGTTTCGTCAGTTAGACGTTACGTTGTTGTTAAATTGTTTTATAATTACTTGGTATTAAGTTAGAACTTAAAAAAAAGACCTGAGCTCAGGCCGAACTCTGGAATTTGCAGAGTCGCTAGTAAAAGACCTGAGCTCAGGCAGAACTCTGGAATTTGCAGAGTCGCTAGCTTTTAGCTGATAAGTAGATAGTATTGCATCCATCCTAATCCGCGGTCAGGTTTAGTTGTATAATAATATTGATATTCGTTAAAATTCGTGACTTTTCTGAGCTCAGGCCGAACTCTGGATTGCAGAGTCGCTAGAACCGTTAGGTTAATTATAGTTGGAATTATTGCATTCGATCTAAATCGGCGACTTTGCAACGTGTCCAAAAGAACCAATAAAAAATACCAACTAAAAAATATTACTGCAATTTTATTATTTATACTGACCAAAAGTGTAAATTATACTGACCAAATGTAATTTGATACTGACATTTAATTATTTATACTGATCAAAATAATCCATATAGACTGACCATTTATTTTACAAAATACTGACCAAATAAATTTTCCTTTATTGAAAATAATTCTTACCTGTTGTTTCTTGATATATTCTTGCTCATAAACTTCAGTAAGAGTTTTTTTATCTTCCATTAAAAGAGTATTTTTAAATTTAAATGATTTTTCTAGTGATTTTTTTTTTCTTTCAACATCATCCCAAGCCTGGAAAGAATTATTTTTAATTTACTCATACTATAATATACTTTAATGATGTATTAAAAGGATTAATATCTATTATATATATATTAAAATAATTTTAAATATATTAGTGTATATAATTATATGTATATATTATACATTCAATGTCAAAAAAATCATGCAGAAGGAGTTCTCGTCATTTTCCTGCAAAACCTGGAAAGCAGTTATATTTCAAGTAGATATGCAAATGATTAGAGTTGTGATTAGACGAATGGGCTTACCACCATAGGGCATAAAAATGCTTCCTCTGTTGCCCTATAAAAAACTCAGAGGCTAGTTGCCTATAGTTAACATGTAGTGGAGGATATTTGATCATTAGACATGCATTATGACCAAAATGACACAATCAAAAAGTAGTCACTCAGTTAACAGAGTTTGAGAACAAAAGGACCAGATTATTGGAATGAGAAGCTGGATGGTCGTATCAATGGATTTTCCAGCACCTAACAATCTAACAAGACTGTAAGGAGGTGTTGGGGCCAGTGGATGAGTGAAGATAGGCACACATAGAAACAAAGCTCAGGATGATCTCTTTTCATGACCAGTAAACAGGACCATCTGCCCCTTCGCAAGCACAAACAGATCCAAGTGTTTCGTTGTCTGCCATCCAGAGACAGGTGGCCAATATTACACATTCCAGTCTCTGCCAGAACCATTTCAAGATGCTTCACCAAAGGACATTTGGTCTCATGGTGCCCAATACATGTGCTGCCATTGACAGCCACCCATTGTCGCTTATGTTTGCAGTGGTGTCATGCATGATAAAATTGAACTGCTATGGAATGGAATTGGGTTGTCTTTGACAAAAGAATCCAGGTTTACTTTGGGTGTTAATGATTGCTGTGCTCATGTCTCGTGGCCCTCTGATCAGTGCTACAATGCTGCTTTTGCTGCCAAGTAACACATTGCCCCCACAGCTGGTGTGATAGCCTGGGGAGCCATTGCCCCCCTAATAGTGATCTGAGGGATAATGACAGCACAGAAGTATGTTCAAGACATCCTGCAGCCCATGTGTTTCTTCTCATAGTAGGCTCCCTGCATGCATTTTCCAGCAGGATAATGCTCAGCAACACACAACAAGAGTGTCACAGGGATGTCTCATCAGGTTGCCATATTTTCTTGACTTACCCAGTTATCAGATTAATTGCCAATAGAACATATGTAACAAATTTGCAAATTTTTACAGTTTACAAATTTGCATGTTGTAAACGTCCAGTTACAGCAATTGTGGACAGATATACCATAGGATACCATTTGGGCTCTGTATATCTCCTTGCCTGCCTATATCCCATCTTATATCCAGTCTAGAGATGACCCAACAGAGCCTCTTTTTATATGTTTTAATTTTCTGCAATAAAGTATCCTTTTGCTTGATATTGTAATCACTTATTTATATTAATGTTACAATCACATACAGTTTCATTTGATTCTGATAACTCCTCCTTGTGCATGAGTTTTTTTGACAATGTGTATATATATATATATAAAAATTATATATTGACAATTCCACAATCCTAGATTGTGTAATTTCAGAGATACATAATTTTTAAAAAATATATAGGCATATCTCGTTTTGCAATTCTTCACTATTAAGAGTTTTCAGAAAAATTGCTTTCCTGAGAAACTGTGGTATAAGACCTGGAATTAAATCCAGATCTTCAATGGTAGTATAAGAATGCTTTATCATGTGGCAGTTTTTTTTTAGGCCTAGCAATAGTGTAAACTTAATGATGGTGTAAATATATTTTTATTCTTTTATATATACTATCAAAAGAGTCAAGGCTATAATTCATTTTACAGCAAAATTTTTTTTTTATAGCAATGATCTGGAATGTAACTGTCATATTGACAAGATATACCTGAAAATAAATGAATGTAATAAATTAATGAAATTAATAAAGTTATGATACTAGTATATCAGTTCTTATCATATTAACAGTATAATTATATCATTTAATCAGCAGAATATGAGGTAAACAGTCCACAGGAATCAAAATGATAGTTCTTACATAGTAATAAATTATCTTTTAGGCACATTTGATGCTTGTAAGGATCATGATTATATGAGAGCAATATATCAGAACTTTCATTATAAGTAATATACTGTACATACACACGCACATTCCTCAAAAAATATTCAAAATATTATTATTATTATTTTATCAAAAATTTCCCACTTTTATAAGATAATTATCCTATATCTGAAATGAACAATTCAAGCATTGTTGATATAATACATTACATATGAATAAAATATTCAAAAAATTGTATGACATGAAAATGATTTCCATTTTCTTATAATTCTTCAATATCTACAATTATAGTGGTTTTTCTATCAAAAATAGTTATTAAATAAAGAATTTTTTTTTCGATAGAAAATGCAATAGATAAAAGTAGATGATTTCTTCTATTTTAATAATTATAGGGAGTTGTATTTTAGTAACTATAGGGATTATTAAAAATTTCTAACTGTAAAAACGCTCCCCTATCTTTCATTATCCACAAAAGTTGCTTTCCTAAAATTAACTGTTGTGTAAAATGGAAGATAGATAAGCATCATTACATTTTCTTTTAGAGATTTAACCATAACCATATGTTACTTTATTTAAAGTCTGATTTATATAAACTTAATGATGATGTAAACATATTTTTAGTCTTTTATATATACCATAGTGTTTAGATTACATAGTGATTCATCTCCTACCTGGAATTATTGTTTAGTTTCGCCTAACAAAAATACTTTCACCAGGTAGCATTATAATCACCATGAGGGCAATCTGAATTTAGGTGGGTGTATTTTTTTTTGTTTGTTTATAGTGTTCAGAGCATCCTTGTACTTACAATACAAATAAAAATGCCAAGAGCTTGTGTTGTTCCAGCTTGCAAAAGTGGTTATAGAACTTGTGAAGAAAAAAGATTGGTATTTTTATTTCCAAAAGATGCAAATAAGAGAATGAAGTGGATTAATGCAATGTAAATAATTCAGCTCATTTCAAAAGTGGAAAATATATCTTATTAAACTTGAAGATCTTTCAGATTTATTAAGCCATCTTCAGCACAATGTATTAGAATTCGAACTTAAAACTTAGTAAGAACATAATTTGAATTTAAAATTAATATTGTATCATTGTATACAAATATTTATACTGTATATTAAAAATAACAATAAAATAAAATAATAAATTACATGTCATGTGAGAAGAGAAAAACGATATAGCAGCTGCAGATGTGTTAATTCTAAGAAGATTGAAAAAAAGTTCTGAAAGAATCTTTAAAAGCAAAAAAACAAAACAAAATTGATGATTTTCTTGGGCAAGATATTGATGTAGAAGGACTTAATACAATATAATAATGATTAGAAATTTCTGTAAATTAAATATTTTTCTATTTAATATGTACTAATAACAAACTCATATAGTAAGCATTGTATTTTCTTTTTATGTATACTTTTATAAGTTGTTTTATTAATAACAACTGAACATATTCATTTGTATAATTCCATTTTTTCATTGAACATTTAATATCCAACAAATCTCTGAAATCTGACATGCCCTGGTTCCATATGTGTCAGATTAGAAAGAGACTACTGTACTACTTGTATCAACCTAGAGCAGTGGTATTCAATCCATCAATCACAAAACAATTTTTGGTCGATCTCTTGTTTATTTCTCTTTACTTACAAAAAAAACTGTGATTGGCAACTTCTTCATATCAACCTATGAAAATATTGCCAAATTTTACATTAACTTTTTTTAATCAACTAGCATTTCCTGTAACTTGTGAATTTGTAATCAATCTGTTGTTTTTTCTAATTTTGGTTTTCCAAAATAGAGAAATAAATATTTTATTCCAATATATTTGTTTTATTTGTTGTATTAAAATAATTAAAAGTGATAAATAAATTTTTAAATACACAAAAAAGTTTTTAGGGCTATGAGAGCAAGTCCTCTAAAATGATTGAACACATTTAGCTGTATAGTTGTGCCTAATCAAATACCATGTTGGGGGAAACATAATCTATATAAGAGAATAGATCACCAAATAACTTAATATAGAAAAGTAGCTTGCATAGAAAAAGGTTCAACACCACTGACATAGAGTATTAAAGTTTTAATTTTAAACAATCTTTTTAGTTTTTATTTTGTTATTTATAATTTATGTTAGTAATTCTATGTTTATCCATGTATCTATTCCTTATTTATTTTAACTTTTATTATTTTTTGCATAAAATACATTTTATTAACTGTTAGCTTTTGTTTTTATTGCATACATAAAGATTCTTCTAAAAGCATAATTTGTAAATATTTGAATTTTAATTTTAATTTTTCCATTTTTTTGTATTTTAAGTTTATTCCATCTACCACAACACTAGCTGAAAGTACTATGGTTATGATTAAAATGTATTTACATCACTGTTAAAAGTACTTGTTCTTCTTATTCTTAAAATTTCTATGTTAAAGCAGTGAACCTTAAAGTATTATTTTTCTACTTACCCTTATTTCTTCTCTTCTATCGAAAAATACATTACGCTGGAAAGATAGTATCGGTTCATCTGAAAATATTCAAATATAAAAAATAAGATAAATTAAAAGAAAAACACAGCAATGTATGAGTATTTAATAGATAACTGACTCTCATGAGAAATTAAAATAAAGACAGCAGAATTAAAGTGCTAATTTATTTGAATCATAATTATTAATTTATTTTTAAAAGTTAAAAAATTATAAATTACTAATGATAAATGTTACATGAAACAGTATTAAAATGACATGCTTTGATATTGTCTACAACACAAACTATAAAATAAATGTGCTGAAACAGGAAATGGATGCAGCATGCTTCTTTATTACTAGAATTGATCTATAAAATTATGTGAATTCATCTCCTTTTAACAAACATTATACAGTACAATCATTAATTCAAAATAGAGTGTTCTAAATTAATTCATAATTCAGTTTGTCCTCATTTAATGTTGACTCACTTAAGGTTATTTCACTATGATGTTGTGAATAAAAACTAAATCAATTAAAAATTAAAGTTTTAAGGCAGCAGAATAGAATAATGTTCTATTTTCTTACATTAATTGCGTAAGAGATAGAAAACATGTTGGAAACCTATACATTAAACTTAAATAATAATCGCTTAATCTTATAAAACAATATAAATTCCATTGTCAGCACAATATATCGTATATTATGGAAAAGGAATTAAATATCAAACATTCTAAGTATAAGTTCTTAAGATGTTCGATATTTAATTCTGTTTCTGTAATATACAATGTATTGTGCTGATGATGGAATTTTCCAAAAAGTACTTCACTTAATAAACTGTTTTTATGTTATTTCCTGCTTATTAGTGCTGTATTAGTTGGTTTTTATATTGCTTTATAAGATTAAGCAGTTATTGTTTAAATTTAACGTTTAATGTTAGTTGAACCAGCTTTTAATGGAGTATACAGGGTGAATAAAAACTTCATTGTAATATTTTGTGTACTGATAGGGGACCTCGAAACAGGTCGAAAATGTCTAATGAACATATGGTCTAAATGGCACCATTTTCAAATTATAATCCTTTAAAGCTAGCCAATCACCATCAATTTTACAAAGCGTCACAATGCGTCATGTCGCTACTAAGTATCGCATTCTGTCGCTCACCTTCTTACTAATCCAGAAGTCAGTAGGAAAGTGATGCAATGCGACGTGTCTTGGCAACTCGACACATCATGATGCTTTGTGTACTCAATGGTGATTGGATAACTTTAAAGCAGAGGTTCCCACAGTGCAACCTGCGATGTCAGATCATCTGCAATCTTGAATTCATAGAGATAATTTATATTTTTACAAAAAAATAAATTTTATCATATTATCATTAAAAATTGTTCAACTTATAAAATCTACTTAGCAAACTGCTTGACTCCTATATTATACAATGATAAAAACAGTAAGTACTACCAACCGTTGAGATTACTTTCCGACTAAAATGACAAAAGTTAGGAAAACGTTCGTTAAACAGAGCAGTTTACCCATGTGATTTATTATGAAAAAGTCATTTTCCCACTGCTACTGATATACTCGATTTTCATTTTCTATTTTACGTTTTTTCTCACTCATTTGTGCAACGAACTCGTGGTAAATAAAAATTAAATTAAATTAAAACGTAAAATAAATTTAAAACAGAATCTCACAACAACGGTCACACAATCACTGAAATGGTAATGTTAGAAAACAAAAAATAACTAAAGTACAGTCACAATTCAAAGCTTTAAACTGAAATAGCTAAAACTAAAATTGACGTGATTGAAAGTCTTATAAAAATGTGATGATCATTAAATAATTATTAATAATTAAGAAAAATTAATTGAGTTAATATAATTTAATTTTAGGATTCTTTTTATTAATCTCTTAAAAAAGAAATAAAAATGAAAAAAACATCAAAAAGTAATATTATATCAAAAATCGTGAAAGCCTCGCGGGCCCCACAAAATTGCTTGGCGGGCCGCCTTTTGGACATCCCTGTTCTAGAATAATTAATTTTGTACGGTTATGAAAAATTTGTTTAACATTAATATAATTATTCGTATAATGAAATAATGCAATACAGGAATAAATAACCTGGAATATATTATATAACTTGGAAAAAATATTAATTATCCAGAAAACAGATTACAATGACGGACTACATCGAATTCTGTTTAAGTAGAAAAACTGAATACCATTAAGAAGAAATTATTTGAAAATTTTCAAATACTTAATTGTAATTTTCTTGAAGTTATTAAATTTTACTAACATCCAAATAAAAATTAACATTTTTAAAAAATATTTATGTTCAATGAAAATTCTATTTTATATGGTATATAAAACACATGAATTCGTACATTTTTATTTTAAAATTTAAACTATATCACAAACTGACTTTGCTGATTTGTATTTGCGATATACTACAGCAAATAAAACAAAAAAATAGGTTATCATTTTTAATTAAATTTCATATTTAGAATATTATTTTTAAAGAATTTTATGGGTGAATATTGCGTTCTGTCTAAAATGAATTGAAAATAATAAAATGACAGTAAAACTGCTGTTAGCATATTCACAGATAATATTTATAATGGAAATAAGCTGTAACAGAAATGCTATAATAAATATCATTTAAATATTTATTTTTTACGATTTAATGATCGTCTCAAAGAAAATAGATACAACTTTCTGCATTTAACGTTTGCTAGTGTTGTAGTTTTAGTTCATAAAGCTACAGTTAAATCAAAATATTTTATGTATAATAATTTCTTACTCCAAAATATAGAAATATGCTGGATAATGTAGCGTCAAATCAATATTGCTATAGTTTTATATAAAATATTATATACCTACTCATCAATGTCTTTAGCTGGAAATATTCATTCATTCATTCACGTGTGTTCTCGTTCTTCTTGATATAAATGAAGAACAATAAACTTCGGCAGCAAATTATTATATCCAATAAATCAGAATATGATATGCTTAGTATAAAACTTATCGTTTCAAGTATCACCTAAGTACAGTTTTCGTAAAAGTTGACATAATTAAAATATCTTAGCGTTGATATTACACTGTGTATTGCTTTGTCTAAAAAATTCGTTACAGGTGATAATAGAATAAATTTAATTTATAAGTATAAAATAATCGAATAAAGATATATTATGTTAGGCACATTTTTGTATCACGTAAATACTGCATTCACGAAAAGTCTTCAAATCGATTGAAAGAAAATAATATTCTTAATCAAAGTAAAAATATTTTTTATTTTTACTTGATTAAAATATATATTTTATTTTTTCGAAAACAAACTGAGAAATTAAATTGAAATCACCATATAAAAGAAAAAAGGAAAAACGTTTGCCAAACATTGTTATAACGCGTATGTCAATAATGTGTACTGAAATGAAAATAAATTATCGAGAGATTTCAGTGATTTTATTTTTATAATAAAAAAAAATTTCAAACCTACAGAAAATCTCAGAGTTCAACACATTTTTGTATTCTGTAAAGGTTGAACGTCCTTTTTGAAATAAGAAATCAACCTTTCCTTTTCAAACAAATAAATCACAGACAAAATTCAATAGACTAGAAATAGTAGACGATCTTCACAGCTTATTTCTTGCTTTTTAAAATTATCTGTGAGATAAAAAATAATGGAAAAGAAAATCACTTCATTTACTTGAAATAAAATAAGTATAAGGAGAGATTCATGCCCTCTTGAAAATATTAAAAACCATGAATTTTAAATCACTTTTTTATAGAATTTATTTAACTTTATGCTGAATTAAATATTAAAGATACATAATTATGAATATTATATAAGATTTGCGAAAGCATCTAGTGTATTATTTTTTCTATTTGAAGAAAAGTTTTGTTTTATTCTTTAGGTTAATTAAGAAAGTATAAGAATAGTTCAATATATATATATGCTTTCATTTATTGCGTCATATATTCAGAAAAAATATGATACGATAATATTAACAACAATTTTGGAAATAATACTAAGGAATGCTTACAACTCGTAAACTGCGGTATAAGATATTTCTTAATTTTGTAAAAACTTAATAAACACTATTTTCATAATAAAGTTTATGAAGTCGTTAATTCAGAAAAAAGCATTAATTTTAATTATTTTTTTTTTTTACTAAACTTTACGACTTCTTCTAATCATAAAGTTCGGATTTCACATGAAATGTCTTATATCTTTAGTAATTGCAAAATTTAATATTCATAAGTTTACGTTTATATTTTAACTTTTCCTCCTTTTTTATCCTATAATTTGCATTTTTATTTTGAAAGAAACAATAACTTTTTAAAATTTGTATAGAGGTAGTTAAAAAACTTGTTTCTTAAAACTAAGACATATATAAAAATTAAAGTTAGAATAAATTTTTTAAATTGAAATATAATAATAAAATTATCCTTGATTTTTATGTTGTTCCATGAAGAATATGATTTGTTTTCTGCAGAAAAGTCAAACAAAATATCTGTAATTCGTCCTGGGATTTCAAAAATTTTTATATACATTATTTTCTTCAATTTACTAATGTTTTGTAGCTTTTCTATATTATTATATGAAATAAAACTTGTTACTTAGATTTTTAAAGCTTTAAATTGAGTTATTTCGTAGCTTTATGGGAGTTCAAAAAAAGATAAGATTCTACTTTACCTGTCTAATCTATGCTCATAGGAATGACAACTTTATTTTTAAAGTTAAAGTTTGGGTATTGTTTGCAGATTTTATTGATTCCATTGAGAAACAGAAATCATAAATACAAACATTAGATCTACAGCAGAATTTATTTTTTCTAGCAATTATGACGCAAATAAAATACAATCTCGCTCAGAAATTAGAGGGAGGAAAATAAAAAGAAATTCATTGCTTAAACAAATTCTATTTTTGACTCGCGATCTCATTATATAAAGAGAACACAGACTAAAGAAGAAATAAGAATCACATCATTAGTATATTTGATTGGAAAGAATGGCATAAATAAATCAATATTGATTTCTCATTTAATGAAATATTTTAAAATTGTCTCATCACTTCCATGTGAAGTATTTAGAGGGAAAAGATGATTTAAAATAGCATTAATTTAATAACATAGAGATATTCCATCCATAAATATAATATTGTTGAAAAAAATGAATTTCGATTTGGAATAAGCCATTAAAACAGTCCTATCATTTCTCACAATGCCAAATAAAATGATGGAATTTATTCAAGCCTTAAGTCTGAATTTATATTTTTCATTTATATATAATATATTTACATTTATATATATAATATAATAAGAAGCTTTTATATAAACTTGTTTTCATAAATACATTCAATTCTCGTTATTCGCGAATTTTGTATTCGCGTATTCGACTATTCGCGAAAATTTATTTGTAACCACAAAATCCTTATTCGAGGAACTTTAGCGGTTATTCGCGGACTCCCGCAGAGTGGCGAAAATACTGTTAACAATGTACATCCTTTCTCTTTCTCTCTGGAAAGAGAGGGAGAAAGGAAGTTGTTTGTCACCAAATGTAGTCTCTGAATCGGTTTGCCGGAAAATTTCTCATTACCTATCCTCGCTCACTCCACAGACCGCAGGTAGGCCAAAAACCTAATCATATCGTCCTCAGGTCCCATAAAAGAATGTGACCCTATGCTTTAATGCAACCTCAAATTTAGGTGCCTAACTTCCTGCTCATTTGCTCCTTACGCCGAAATTTTAGAAGATCTGAGGCAAAAAGCGATGCAGACAAGGCTAATGCAGTTTTTCAACACAGTTCAGAAAGACAATGTATCAGCTGTCACATCAAACATCTTGCAACATCAAAAAACTATCAATCAATGTAGTTAATGTTTTAAAAAATTAAATAAAGATTACTGTAATTATAACACTGTATATAGTACTCTAATGTTTTAAAAAATTAAATAAAGATTACTGTAATTATAATATTGTATAGTTTTAAAAAATTAAATAAAGATTACTGTAATTATAATACTTTATATAGTCAAAAACTATCAATCAAAAATAAGATTTTATCTACTACATAGTTAATGTAAAAAAATTAAATAAAGATTACTGTAATTATAATACTGTATACAGTACTATTTACCCATCAAAAATAAGATTTTATTTATTACATAGTTAGTGTTTTAAATTAAATAAAGGTTTACTGTAATTATAATACTGTATATAGTGCTATACACTGCATATACCGTAATTATTTATAAGTAATGTTATACAAATTAATAAGGTATCTGTAAACAGAAAAAAACACATAAACCAAGTATGAAAAGAAAGGGTCGCAGGAACCTAACTCTATATTTCCTATAGACACAATGGTTCACTATTCGCTAATTCAGTATTCTAGAAGAATTTATAGAACGTAACTACCGTGAATAGCGAGAATCGACTGTATATTTTAGTTATATTCAAAATATCTATACAGTTTTATACAAAATATTAATCGATAGGTATTTCTGTTTATCACTGTGTATCTCTGTTTAATGCTGTTTTATTTTATTTTTCTAATTACAAGGTCTTGCCTCAGATAACATAAACATTTCAATAAAATTTCAAAAATTTTATAAAATTATCATCAATATTTCAAGCAATTGAATAAACATTTCAAAATAATACAGAAATTTGCATAAATTCGAAAAAATTTCATAATTTATACTGACATTGCTGAAAATAAGAATCAGATTTTAAAAATCATAAAAACATTTCAGAAATGATAAAATGTATATAAAACACTATTATGGTGCAAAATATGCATATTGTTATTTGAGATACTGTATAGGGTAAGTCCGGGAGATATGGACCCCCTTTTTAAGAATTGCTGTATTTTTATTATTTATAGCAATATCAGTTTAAAAAATGGCTAAAAGATATTCTATGACATATACTAATAGCTAATAATAATATAAATGCACATAAAGAAATAAGCTAATGATTTTTAAAAAATTATATAATTTTCGGTAATTTCTATACGCTAGAAATTACCGAAAATTAGTGAATACGCTAGAAAATTACCGAAATTAGTGACGTATATTTTTTATTTTGTAATTAATAAAATAACAAAACTGATGATTTTGTTTCACTTATCTGTGAAATTTATTTCTCAATTAAATGCAGTTATTTCAATAATTTGTGAAAGGTTTGAATTTTTTTTCATGAAATATTTCTCCACTATTAATATGAAATATTAGACAAATATTTAAAAAGTTTTTTCAAACTTTTTAAATGTTGTTCATCATGGAAACTATAAATCATTGAAATATTTTGCATTAGTTGATGCAAGACCCTGTAATTTGATGCGACTTTTTTTTATTATATTTTAAAGTATCTTTATATTTTTCTGTTCAATAAACTCTAATATAATAAGAAAAATATTGATGCCAAAATAAATCTTCATTAAATATATGAATAAAAAAGATATGGAAATATTCTTTTAAAAATTCGCCTCACGGTTATTCTATTGGTGTATTATAAATATATATTTTAGTTGTTACATAAAATACTTTATTTAAATGACTTTGTTTCCAGTATTTCTTTAAGATGTATACAATAATATTTATATAACGAACACGTCTTACAAATTTCTATAATTGAATTAATAATTTATATAATGAAAATTAAATTAGTAGAGAATCATGCTGACAGTTTCATCTTTCCTCGTATCTAACTTCCTTTATGGCTATTATATCAGAAAATTATTTTTAGTTACTCAAGGGATATTTTCTGAGCTTATTCATAACGATAATAATTTTCTCTGACGTCTAAACTTCTATCTATATTTTGATAATTGTTAGAGGTCATTAGTGGTAATACTATCTCTCGTTATCTTACGGATCTTCAAGTTTAATCCTTTTAAATTGGTATCTATTTCATTAGCGTTATCAACTTTCAAACATTTGACCTAAGTTTTAGAAGACTATATTGTTAACAATTTTCTCTGCATGATGATGTGATTTTTGATGAAATATTTAAATATATACATATAAAAAAATATCATTTAGAATCATCAATGCGTTTGCATTTAGAATTAATTAAATGCGATTTATTAAATTTAAAATCGATAATAATTTCGTAAAACGTATCGATTATAAATTAAAACAGAATTGTTTTCGTGATTAATGATTTATATAATTCGTTACAAATTTTCAAATAACTTGTTTGCGATATTTAAATATGGTAATAAAGATAAAGGAGTTTGAAACAAATTTTTAACTAAATAGTTTTTTTTCTTTTCCTGTTTCAGAATTGATGGATGAGTATTTATATCAGCCAGATATAAATATACAGTACTACATTTCAGGTAAATGTCGTATTCCCAATTATACCATTTACTCAATGTTTTTCTTCTCTTAATAATACTCTTGTGACTCATTAAACATAGTTTTAATAGATTTATAAAGTAAACATGATATATAATCATTATTCTATTTATATTTTTATTTTCGAATCTTGTAATCGTATTGTTAGAAAGATTTTTTAAAGAACAGAACTAAGTATGAATATATATAGTATTTAATTTTTTTAAATAAAATTAAAATTTTAACGAGATTTATCTACTTCGTTACTTAGCTAAAACTTTATTAAATACGTAAATCAAGTATAATAATAAATTTAACTCAATTTTGTTAAAGAATTAAATTAGAAAAATCCAAGAATAAATTATATAGAAATTAAAAATTATTCATAAAGTTTTATTGTTAACGTAAAAAGTGTTTTCATTGTTGTTAAGAATTTTTAATGATTTTTTATATATAAAATTTCATTAATTATGTAAAATATTGTAAATTAAATTTTCAATTTATTTGTTATTTCAAGTGTAGTTTTGATATTTGTATCTTAATGAAGTTCAATAAAATAGCATTTAATATATAACTTGATTAACATTGCTTAAATGTTACATTTACTATTATACATCAATAAAAACCATCTATGTCAAAATTATAAATTGTATCTTCTACAAAATAAGTTTATTATTATTATAAGATTTTTTATTAATATTTATTGTTTATTATAAATTGAGATTTATATAAATTTTAACAAAAATTAATTTAATAAAATGAAATTGGATATATAATTTTATTTA
>AYEL01048529.1:0-36328 GCA_000484575.1 Olivierus martensii
TAAACTGATAAAAGCATAAACAGTGTATATATATATATATATATACTGTTTATGTTTTAATCAGTTTAATCTCTTACCTGTATATACAAAAATTCAAGGATATGAAAACATTTGGATGAAATATATTTATCATATTATCGCGAATACGTTGACCTTATATAAATATCCATTCTTTATAATCAAATATACTTATCTAAATAAAATATCTCAAAGCTTTGTTATTAATGCTGATTAGATTATTATTATTTTGCACATTAAACATCAAATAAGTAAAAACATTTCAAAGTCCCAATTATATATATATATATATATATTTATACATGTGTGTGTGAGTGTGTGTGTGTATATATATATATATATATAAAATTAATTCAGTTTAATTGAAATCGTGTAATTAGGAATTATAATTTTACAGAATGATTTTACAGAACAATTTTATGAATTTTACAGACATACCACGAACTGAATGGGCCGCGTGTAAGCGAAGTTGATGGGCCACCACTCATTTAAAACCTTTAAGTTTCCTCTAGTTAATGCTTTTCGCACTAAATCTATAGCTTGTTTATTGTTATTATTGCGTAAAATCTCCAAACAATGCTGTCCCTTTATTTTAATGCGTTTTTACTTAATTTAATGCTTTTAAAAATACATATTAAAGCTGTAAATTAAATAAATATTAATATTCTTTTTAGAGTTTTTCTACTTTTATAAAAATTCAACTATAAGTTGCAGGTGGCAACATTTATTCATCAGTTGGAAGTTGGTTAATTCAATAAATGGATAAATGGAGGTGTGTTTACTAAAAGTTATATAATTTAGTGCAAATTTGTTGTCTGAAATTAATTGCAAAATTAACATTTCATATGTGTAAATTGAATTAAAACTATCAACGATTACACAATTTACTAGAAATACGGAGGATTGCATCATTTCCATTTAAAATTAGTTAATCACACTATAATTGTGATTCACGCGAGGCAAATACATGTTATATGCTCTCAAAATAACTTTCACTACATTGAAAACTTCATTTTATGATCCTGTCCTTTTTGCGTCCAAATCGAGTGTCCCGCTTTTGTTACTATGCTGTTGGTGATATATAAGTTATAATAATGATGATCATGTTTATTTGTAAAAAATTTTCAATCCGATCTACATATTTCCAACTTTATTAGTGAAATTTCCGATAATTTAATATTTTTGAATGTATTCAATTATTGATTTTTATAGATAATTGCATATTTATAGATAATTGTTGTATTTAATGATAGGATAGAAAAGTAAATGTATTTATTAGAAATAAATATGGCTCCTCACCATTATCAAAGAAAGCATTACTTGGGAAAAGACAGAGAATGGGACCGTTTTATATATTTCTGGGGGTCTGGAAAATTCGCCCCCTGCATTTCGCCTCCGACAATTCGCCCCCTACATTAAATAATAATGTATTATAATTAGCATAAAATGTTTTCCAATTTTATATAGGTATAATTAACAATTAGCTTAATATTTATCAACAAATATTTAAAAAATAAGCAAAAATAATCAAATTACTTTGGCATTTCTTAAATAAAATGTCTTTGAAGATAACTTTTTTTTTTTTTTTTAGTTTTTTTTTTTTTTTTTTTTTTTTTTTTTTTTTTTTTTTAGATTTCAACTGTTTTTTGACCTTTTACTCTAACATAAAATAGCAAATATAATATTTTCTTTTAATTTAATCTTCAGTATTTAGTTAAACTCAATAAATTTTAATTCCGTTTATCATGAAATCAAATTATTCCTGTTTATGAATCATATTTAACTCTAAAAATTAAATCACGTCCGTCTTTCTCTCATTGTTCAACTCGTACTGAATAAAAATCATTTTTCTTTAGGATCACAATAATATGTAAAGCCCGTAATCACGAGAGACATCAGCCATATTTTTATCAGCAGCAAATCTTATTTTATTAAGAAGAAATATTTATCAATAAATCATTTCTCCTTTGTAAATTCTGACCAAATAATTTGCATATCTTTCTGGTTTTTATTGATTGAATAATCTTATAACTAAATTTTTTATAGTTGTAAAATATTGTTGCTTTTATTTTACTAGCCTGTACAATTTCATTTTAAGAAATTTATTTATTATATAATCGATAATAAATTATAAGGGAATTTTATTAATATATATATAAATAAACGGCTTATGCGTGTAATATAACATTTATTCTGGAAAGTTTATCTTAGGCATCGTAATTTTAATATTAGTATTTAATCACTTACGTTTGAATTATAGTAATTAATTAAATTAATAATAATGAAATTGTATCAAAACAAAAAAAATATTTCGCTAATTTTACATTTGAGGTAAAGTTTTCGTAAATTAATTTAAAAGTTCGGAAGATAAAAAAGAAAATCAAGTGTAGCCCGCATTTGATACGGTTTGTTGCCTGTAACAATCTGAAATGACTTTTATAAGCATTCACGCATTAAATGAGGGTAGTGCAAAACAAAATTAAAGGAAAAGTTATTTTAATTTCTTATAAATAATTTAGTTTTTTTTATCTAGCTCCTTTAATTCACTTGTTTAAATAAAGTAGATAAATGTCGAACCATTACAGTTTTCAATGCAAGCGTGAGAAAAAATTTAATTTTGAAACTATTAGGAAGTTATTCATAATTCTTTATAAAGGAAAAACTTACATAAAATTATAATTAAGGGAAAATTATCCATGATCTTGAAATTTTAAAACCCTGAACTTGTTTATCACATCTATCTTTAACAAAAAAAGTTCTGGGAAGAACCCATCCGCCCACATTTTTAGCATTATTTTAAATGTTAGTGATTTAGTGGTGCGGTTTAAATGATATTTGCATTAAAATAAGAATTTTCCAGTAATCTTGAAATGTTTTCACTATTGTTAGATTTAAAGTTAGTAACTGTTATCGGTTAAATCTCATAGGCTTCGTACTCAATTATGATTTCCTGATAGAGAGCATTAGAACTATGTAGCAGCAACTATAGATAAAATATTTAAATATTTCTTTAAATTAAAATAGTCATTCACAATTGTGCGTTTATATCAATTAAGGCCATAGAGTTTGGTTCTATAACTTTTAATTATAGAAACTCGAATCATTCGAGTTTCTATAATTAAAAGTTACCATTTTGGGCCCAAATTGCATTATTACACTTATATATAGTACCAAAAACAATAAACTTATATACTTTGTACTTTAAAATAGAGTCTAACGAAAGTATGAACTAATTCAGATTTTTATGTAGACTCAGAAAATATTATTGTGATCTAAAAATTATGAATAAATTTATAATATTTATAACTTTTATTGTGATATTCATTAAAATAATGTTTCATATGTGTTGATATAATTATTTATATATATACATAGTCATTCATAATTGTGCGTTTATATCAATTAAGGCCCTAGAGTTTCGTGAAATTTCGAGTTTCTATAATTAAAAGTTACCATTTCAGGCCCAAATTGCATTATTACACTTATATATAGTACCAAAAACAATAAACTTATATACTTAAAAAATGGGACACTATTTAAGAAAGCAGACATATTATTATTTTTCTTCTTCTGTACATTTATTTTATTAACTTTTCACTTAATACATTTTTCTTGCATGCATTTAGTATTTTTCTTTAAGGTATCTCTTCTAATGTCTTTTGGCAGAAAACTAAAACATTCCTATTTTCCATGAAAACATGCAACTTGTTATAATGTTTTTTTTTAATTCCTTTATTATTATGTCAGCTCTTACTACCTTTTTCTCTAACATGAAGAGTTAGAGGATTTATTAAAGTAGATATAATAAATCTTGTTGTAACTTTTCATGATGCTTATTTTTATAACTCTTGTATTGGATATTTTTCAATCCATTCTTACTATTTTATTCAACTTGTTGCATGTGAAGTCAATTCTCATTCATCAGTCACCTAACGATAATATTCATATTATGAAATCAAAAGTGTTTGTGTTCCTTACTATCATCTAACCAAAAGTTTTTCTTTACACAGTTAGTATCATTGTTGGCTGAAAAGCTCATATGATTCATACACTGAATGCCCATATAATAATTTTTGAATAGAAAGAAATTAATTTTATTCACCTGACATAGTGTTATAATTTATTGTAATGTAAACTCTGCATCAATATTTTTAAATTTCAGTTTTCTGATAATTTAGGTTTCCGAAAAAAAATCGATACCTGAAATATTAGATAGTGGCATTGTAGCATAATTAATAAAAATAATTATTAAATTGCAGTTTAATTTAAAAATAATTTATTAGGGCTAAATTTCTATATTCTGTTTTAAAATATCAAAAAAATATATCAATATAATATACTAAAATTTATGTTAAACTATTTGCTTGCATTTGAATATCTATATATATATATATATAATGTAATGTTTCTGTCTGTTTATTCTACAAAGGCTCCCACACTGTTTGACTCCTTGGGACTAAATTGTGCATGAAGACTTCCTGCAGCTCATGGGTAACATAGTCTACCTTGGATCAAAATCAACCCAAGAATGGGACATTTTGGAGTGGCAGCAAAACTGCTTTCATTTAAATGCTTTAAGAGTTATGTTCAAATTTGGGATGATGTTATAGTCACATCAATATGACATCACAATGATGTCAAACCAGCACAATGAAGAAGTCATGATGACATATACTGGTTAAATCAATGTTAATATTGAACAGAAAACCCTAATTGGTTCCAAATGTTATAATAAATGAATTACAGTGAAACCTATTAAAATGACCACCTTGATATAGTGAAGCTGGTTTGTTTCCCATAGAATGTAATGCTATTTTTGTTCCATATAGTGACCACCTGTCTAATGTGTGTGTATATTGACCACTCATTTAGTTAGTTTTAAGAAATTTTAGCCTGCTAAAGTGGCCAAGAAGATTAATTTCATGGAGTAATTACTGTATTTTCCTTAGAATATTTTCCATTAAATAAAATTCTAAGGATTAGTATTCCATTAAAATTTTTTCTGTAATGATAAAATAGTCTGGTCTGTTAAACCAGTATATTAAAAAGTAAATATTATAATACTACTGTATATGTTCTTTATACAGTATTCTAATTTAAGTTTGACTATGTTAAATGCACATATACAGGTTAGTATTAATTATAATACAACATATGCTTGCTATAAGACTTTTTTCATCAGAAGATGACATATGCTATATATTGTCATTATCACTTGATTCAAGTTGACAATTTTAATTAATATAAATTTGCAGTTTGGATTAATCCATTCTTTTCTTTTAGGGGAAGGGGGGTCGTTATCCTGTATAGTGACTACCTGTGAAAAGTGAGCAGTCAGATTGGTCCCAAAGTCCCACTTTAACAGGTTTCACTGTATATGATTAAATGGTACTTCTGCATGATTCATTATTAAATTATTCTCTATAGAATCTAATTCACTGCATCCTGGTTTAGCCCATTGAATTGATCATTTAATTTTCTAGTTGACCCCACCATGTATATTTGGTGCTGACACTTTTAGAGTCTGTGATGCTGAGATGGGAGGTAAGTCTGGACAAATTCTTGGGGCCCATAGAAGTTTGAGGGCCTGGGCTGTTTCCTAACAATAAGAATTTTTCTAATTTTTTAAGTAACTGCACACCTGTGATGCCGAGATGGGAGGTAAGTCTGGACAAATTCTTGGGGCCCATAAAAGATTGAGGGCCTGGGCTGTTTCCTAACAATAAGAATTTTTCTAATTTTTTAAGTAACTGCACATTATAAGATATATAGGATTAAAATTGTATTATAAAAATGTAAGGTAAAGAAAAATTTTTGTATTATAAAAAGTTAAAATAAGAATTAATTATGATAATTAGACATAAGCATTTCATTTAAACAGAGAAGAAACTGACAGACCAATAGGGCCCACAACAACTTTTTTTAGAGGAATGGGATATATACAGTGGAATACGTTTATAACAAAATGAGTGGGATCGGAAATTTTTTGTTATAACTGATGTTTCATTAAAACCAAACTTGAAAAGAAAAATTTTAAAATGTTGGGGGCATTTCCCAAAGTTAGAATTCGTTGAGCCTTAATTTTCTCAAATTGCATATAGTATACTTTTTTGAATAACCTATGTGTAAAATATATGTAGTATGTATGGTTTTGATATCTTACAGAAGTGAAAAGAAAAAATATATATTTAGGGGCCTGTAAACCTAGTTTGTACCAGGGCCCGAAAACCTGGTTTGTACAAGGGCTCAGGATTTCTGTTGGCACCCCTGAGTGCCACCACTAAAAATAAATGAATTCAGTTCTTTCAGTATGATTCAGTTGTTTAATTCATACTAATTTAACCTAATCTTTAAATTCACTCAAACTAATTTTAAAATTTTTTTATCACAAATTATCCTAGCCAGAGAACTGATGTCATAATGCTGTAAGAGTTGTCATATAAACTCTATTATATACTTGAAATTCCTGAGCAATGCTGGGTATTCTGCTGGTTATTGATAATTTACAAGTATTCACTAAAGATGTACAGAACTTATGTGTTTTGAATATAAATTTATAAAAACAAAAATAATGTTCATAAAATTATAAATTTAAATATCTGAAAAATTATAGGAAAATAAACATTGCTAGTAGACAGTGAATAATAAATATACTAGTATCTGCTAGTACTATATAGATATTGGTATATTTATTATTCACTTTCAACACACTGTATGTAATAATATTTTTGATTTTCCATGGCTCTTTTCAGTTGTTATGTAGTATCAGTTGAAGAGGACTGTAGAAGACCAAAAATATTAATGCATTTTCCTATTTTTTAATTGTTCAAAGCAGATGACTAAATTATAGATATATTGAAATACCTGTTGTCATAAATCCATTTCTTGCATTTCTTGATGGCAAAGCAAATAACCATCCAATAATTCCACCTAAAACTGTTAATGATTGCATATCATAACCAATGGAAGGTGGTGCTCTACTCACAGCTGTATAAGTTCTGCCATCAGCTGTGACTACATATGCATGTAGATCAACTTCTTCAAATTCAATATCATTCAAAACACCATGCACTTTACCATTCAATCTTTGTGGTTCATCTAAATATAAATAATATTGCATTAGTAATAACTTATTTTTATTAATGTAAGTCAATAGAACTCCAGAAAATTTATATTATTTATACCTTTTAATAAACAATTTCTTCCATTACCAAAGTGAGTATCTAGACATTTGCAACAAAATCCTAGTTCATAATCAACACATTTAGAAGTATGAGGACAAGGCAGTAAAGTATTTGCACAAGATGTTGTTTCAATTATATTTGGATCCAAATCTAAGTCTGCTGGAAGAACATTACCATTGTCTTTTGTTTTTCCAATGTGAAATAACCAAACTCCTGGTTGTCGAATATTTGACATTCTAAATAAAAAATCATTTGCTTTTAAGGTATTATTATAAAATTTTGATATAAAAATTCATTACCTATCAAAATTTCTTGCTTGATCTGTGCCAGAACCCCGCAATGTATAAAGCCTGCCATCACCAGACATGAAACCTGCTTGAGCTCGAGCATCAGGAAGGTTAGCATTCTTTCCATCTCCTTGAATCCATTGAATTCCTCCTTCTGGATATAGGAAATATGCATAGCTGTCTTCTCCATCAGTAGCAATTACTACTTGAAATGTGTTCACCTTAAAATATATATATTACAATTTATCACATTTTGATTTAATCCTTATAAATTTTATATACAATTGTTTATGATTTGAATAAGATAATACATATTTGACATCTAAAGCATTAAATAAATGGAAAACTAGGTCTTTAATAATAATAAAACAAAATTTCTTCAAAAGCTAAATCTCTTCCAATAAGCTTGAAGAGATTTTGTTCTTGAAGCACAAGAAAAAAAATATAAAATTTATATATATATATTTTTTTTATCACTTAATAGATTTAAAATACTGTAGTTTTGTTATCTGCAGAACAACAGCTTTATTCTTTTTATAAAAAATTTCAGAATAATTTTTATACATTCAATCAAATATATCGTATTCAATGCAAAATATTTGATTATTATGCCCCTACCTAAAATTCAAATTTTCTTGAGCAAAAATATAGTATATTTTATATAATATGTAAAGTGAATTAGTTAGTTATATAGTTTTAAAAAATAGAATTTTTAGATAAAGCATGAAAATAATTTTCTTATCTTTTATTTAAATATCAATTTACCAAAGTATTGAACCTATTTACAATTTTTCTCAATTATTGTTAAAAATTTCAGATAATATTTAAGCAAACTATTCATTTTAAATGTTTAATTATTTCTTTCAAATTCTTGTTGTATTAATATTTATGTTATGAAAATAAAAAAAGAAAAATTAATAAGAATTTTTAAACAATAGAATTAAAATAATTTAATATACAGTGGTATTTCGACTTATGAACCACTCTATATACAAACTTTTCGATATGAACTTTTTCATATCCCATTTTGGCCTCTAGATACGAACTGTGATGCTTTTTAATATTATATTTATAAAATATTTTCTATAAATTTCCTATAATAATATCTCAATTATTTTTTGAAATATGGATATATAACTGTTAATGTGATAAAGACCACTTATTCCTGATAATATTAAATATAATAATTATTAGTTATATTGAATTCTTTGTTAATTAATTAACTTGCAATATGAGTTTAACAAAGAATTTGATATAACTAATAATAAGAAATTAATCACAATTCTTTTTGTCTCAGGCTATAACTCAAGACATGGTTAAAGCCTAAGAGACAAAAAGAAGCAATTAAAGACAGCAAATCAAAAACTTAACTACAAAACCAGTCACAAGAAAATTGATTGTTTTTATTTAATTAAGATGATTTTTATACAAATCATGCAAAACCAAAGATTCAAAAATAAAAATACCGGTAATAATTATATACAAATCCATATATTTTTATTGTTTTCAAAATTTCTAAATCTGGAAACAAATTAATTCATTTCCATAAAATAAATGGAAAACTGGTTTTCAAGATATGAACTTTTCAAATTACGAACTGCAGCCAGGAACAAATTAAGTTTGTAAGTCAAGGTACCACTGTATAATGAATTTGCTAATAATTTGGAATTAAAAATAGTTTAATCTCTTTATAGACATATATTTGCTTAAATTTTGCCTTGTGTAAAATATTTTAACTGAAGCAAATTAAATTTTTATTTTTATATATTAATATATGAAATATCAATACATACCAAGCCAACACCTTTTTCGTAATGTCCAACTCCATCCCAAGTTGCAATAAATACACTTATTGGTTGAAAATTTGAGGATTGAGAGAAATGACGGTGAATATCTCTTGCAGCTCGATCAAGGAGATCAGCTGCTCTCGATTCTCTTAAAATAAAATAAAAGAGAAAAAGTTTAAATATTTATTTTAAAAAAATATACTCTTTTAATTTAAATATTTACCTATAATAAATTCTTCCTGTACCTCTAGTGTCTACATCAGAATATAATGGTGCAATTATTGGGTATGTTAATGGAAACTGTGCATTAAAAAATGCTGGCACTTCTGTCAGAAATGAGAGCAGTCCATTATCATTGACCTAAAAATTGATCAGATTTTTTAAACAAAAATTCATAAAATAATTTCTTAAGGATTGCATTGAAAAAATATTATACTGTCTATATAAAATGATATAAAAAATTAATATCTAATTTTTACAACTTATATTTTATAAGACCTATAAATTTTTATATATAGAAGAAATTGAGGCAACTTTATATGATTAAATTTCTGATTTTTATTTTTTATTCAAAAAATCAAAATTTTATTTTTTTTTATATAAACAGTTTAATCTATGGCTAAAAGTGATGCTCTTTATACTACTACATATTTTGTGTTATATATACATATAGTGTTCAATTACTTATGTGTAACATGAATGGCTTTAATTGTTTGTGTGATAAAGATTTCACTAGTTTATTTGTAGCAAGATGGATAACTGCTTATATATTTTAGCCATTTCTCTAAGTTGAAGTTTGTAAAATAAAAAAAATCCAGGTGTTTTCTTTATAATAATGTATATCTTCATGTGATAGTTCACTCATAATTCTGTGATTATATAATCATATAAAATATGGCATATATATATTTTCTTTGTCTAATCTTTTTTTTCACTCATTTTTATGTTGTGGGTTAATTTTATTTGAAGAATTTGAATTAACAGTTTTTGTGTGTTTAATATGATTTTATTATTATAATATTCGATTTATAAATTTGTGATTTTGTTATACTTTCCAATATAAAATTTTATTTTTAAAAGCAAAGTTTTCATAACAAGCTTTAAAATATGAAAAATAGGTGTAAAATGAAATATTATTATTGTTTCAGTTTCAGTGATATAGAATTCTTATGGAATCAAGACATTTCAAATCATTAATAAATTTTCAAAATAATAAAATCATGAAAAGATAATATTTAAGATGTTCATAAATATATAAATCAATACAAGGGATTATTGAAATTGGATATATACAGTTAAAAACTATTTTAACATTTTATAAAGATAAGGGATACTGAATTACTATGAAATTATTTCTCCAAAAATTATAAATGCATTCATATTATTGATTGTAACTGTATGTAAAAATAGTAAATATTTTATAGTTTACTAATTTTGATACTAAACCAACATTCACTGTTAAAATATGTTGTATGATTTCAGAGACATCAATAGTTATTGCCTTTTACTACTGCAGTTTTAGAATTGGAGAATGTAACAAAACTGATAACAGTTGTGATATTTAAATTAAAATTTGAACTTCAGTCAAACAAGCAATTTACATTTCTTGCTCTTTTCATTTTTATTTACAAATTTTCACATGGTTGCAGTATTTGATTTTTAAAAAATGTGATTCATTATTATAAATAAAATTAAAATATTTAAATCATAAATACAATGAGAAATTATTTGATGATTAGACAATGAAAATTTCAATAAATATTTTTTAAATAATAATAAAACCCTTATTTTCATGAAAACAAATTGTTTTTTCATGATTTACCTGTAAATTAATTCAATGCATTATACAGTAGTTGATTATTAAAATAATGATTTTTAATTTCTCATGATTAATTAATACAATTTGCAACACTACATTTTATTTAAGAATTGTTTTCCATCAAAGTGATTCTTATTTAATGTTTTAATAATAGCTTCTTCATTTGTAAATTATATTAAATAATATTAATATTGAATAGAACCAACAGTTTAGAAAGAACTAATTGCTTACTTTCCAAATATGACTTATTTTTAATTAAAGATATTAGAATAAAATACAACCAATATCATCATCTGTTGCATATGTTGAATGTTACAAAAATCTATTAAATAGTTCCTGAATAGTTCCATAATATACAATTACAAAGAAACAAACAAAACAAAAACATCATGCCTGTATCTTTGTAACAGGATGAGCAGTACTGAAAGAAGGAAGAAAGTAAAAGAAGGAAAAAAGCACTCAAATGCCATCATTCAGATGGCACTATATATCCTTATCTCTACATACTATACCAGCTTTCTCTACAGTCATTCTTTTTTCATGCTCATTAACACTTAGAAACTCATATTTCTTCAAATACTCATCCACTTGTTCTCTCCACTTTTTCGTTGACCTTCCTCTATCACATTTATCCTCCATGCATCTAACATATACTTGCTTTGCTAATTGTTCTTCATTCATTTTCTCCACATGACCAAACCATCTCAAAGTTGACTTACTGCATCTATTACACTCCTTTCCATTCCATTGCTTTTGTATTTCGTCATTTGAAACACAATCATATCTCATCACTCTAGCTACACCTCTCAAATATCTAATCTGCACTGCACTCAAATGCTTTCTATGTCTTTCACTATATCCAGGTCTCACTTTCATACATTAATGTTAGAACCAGCATACTTTGATATACAGCCATTCTAGCATTCTTTGACAGATTTTCATTTCTAACATACCTTCCAAGTGCATCCACAATTTTCAATTCAGCATTTGTTCTTCTCACAATCTCACCACCAATGCAACCCTCTCACTCAAACATACTTCCCAGATATATGAACTCATTCACTTACTCCAGGTTCATACCATTCAGTTCAATCTCATACTTTGTATATTCTCTATCTCTCTCTCAAATACAAGTAATTTTTGTCTTCCCTGCATTTATCATCATTTGTTTCCTCTGACATGTTTATTGAATTGTGCAACAAGTATCCTCAAATCTTGTTCATTCTCAGAGACAAAAACAGTGTCATCAGCATACAATACTGCACACGCACTCACCACCCCTTTTACATTTAATTCCCTTACAACAGTTACCTTCATGATATTCATGTATACATTAAGCAGCCATGAGGATATCATATACCCTTGTCTCACCCTTCCTCAATTGTAAACTATTCTGACATGCTATCATTTACTCTCATATTTGCAGAACTGTTATCATACATTGCTCTCACTATCCCAAGCAACGAGAGCATTCAATCACATTCTCTCAACACTTTCCATAGATTACTTCCATTCACTCTGTTATATTCTTTCTCAAGATCTACAAAAGCATAGAATATTTTCTTCCTCACATACAGCTACTTCTCAAGAATTATACATATTGAGAAAATCTGGTCCATAGATCCTCTTTTACTCCTGAAGCCACACAGCACATCCCATATTCTCTCATCAGTCACCCTCTTCATACTTTCAATTATAATCTTACCAAATATCTTTCCAGCAACACATATCAAACTTATACTGTTATAATTCCTGCATTCACTTTTGTCACCCTTCCCTTTGTAGATGGAGACAATCACAGATTTAGTCCAGACAATAGTCTTAATAGTAGTAGTACCTGGAACCATATCTTTCATCCAATATAGTTTAAACAGTTCCCACATCCACTCCCACAATAGACTTTCCACCATACTTCAACATTTCAGTCATAACCCTATCCATATCAGTACTCTTACCACATTTCAGTTTGCCAGTTATACCTTCTTCACTGATTTGCTCATCATGCTCATATTCATTCCTTACATTCATTCTGATATTCTCACTTTTGAAACTTAGCAACTCTATTCATCTGTATTGTTTTTGACAGATACAGTATTCAATATTACATTCAGTTTCTTAAATAGAAGTGATTATTTATTATGCATTTGGATATTATTTTTAAAATATAATATTCCTTTGATTTTGCATAAACCATTACTCACATCCCTTTCCGCAATAAATTTGTGAAATTCATGGAAATACTCTCTCCATCTATCAACTACCCTAGAGTTATCCCATAATATTCTATCATTTTTATCTTTCACACCAGACACACCTATATTTTGTTCCCCTCTCATATACTTCCAGAACATTCTTTTATTCCCTTCAAAATCATTCTCCTGTTTTTCATCTCTTTCTTTTGCCATCCTCTCTTTACTCTCTTTCATTATCTTTGTACACTCTTACTTTTCTTATACTCATCTGCCTTCACATTTCCATTTTTTTTCTGAAATATGCTTTCTTTTCTCAGCCACAGCATGTGCCTTCTCATTATTCCATCATGCATTGTCATTCTTCTTATATATTCTCATTTTACCTACTATTTCTCTTGCAACACTCATTACATACTCCTTAAAATTTGCCTACAAATATTCCATGTTGCAGATATTCTCATCCACTCAGTCCAGCTTTTTGCACACTTTTTTCATCTCTCATTCATTTCACATCAGATCTTTCACTTTCACTTGCATCTGTACTTCTTTTGTCCTTATATTTCTCCATCCCCTTAGTAGATTCATCTTAGAGATCACTAAATAGTGACTTATCCTTATCTCTGTATCTCTCATCATTCTTGTGTCCATAATCTTATCTGTCAATCTCTCATCACACATACAATTAAATCAGTCCTCTGTTCTCTCTCATGGCTTTTCCAGCAGTGGCGTAGCTGATGGTCAGCAGACCCCGCGGTGCGGGGGGGGCCCCGACTCTCATTTCGTATCGAAATGGATAAAAGGAAGAACACTTTTGTTCTTCCTTTTATCCATTTCGATACTTTTTAAAAGAGAAAATTCTGTACTCTACTGTATATATACGATGATAAAGCTGAATAATAGTAATGTTAAATAGTTAACAGCAAAAAACCCATCCAAAAGCTGAATAATAGTAATGTTAAATAGCTAATGGCAAAAAAGCCCATAAAGCTAAATAATAGTACAGTAATGTTAAACAGTTAATAGGAAAAAGCCAGCCAAGTAATAGTACAGTAATGTTAAACAGTTAATGGCAAAATGCCCATCTTTCTGATGTTTCACCCCTTCAAGTTCTGTACTATACTGTATGTATACGATAGCAAAGCTAAATAATAGTACGTATGTTAAACAGTTAACGGCAAAAAGCCCATCTTTCTGATGTTTCACCTCTATACTCTACTGTATGTATACGATAGCAAAGCTAAATAATAGTACAGTAACGATAAACAGTTAACGGCAAAAAGCCCATCTTTCTGATGTTTCACCCCTTCTTAAACAGTTAACGGCAAAAAGCCCATCTTTCTGACGTTTCATCCCTTCAAATGGCAAAATGCCCATCTTTCTGATGTTTCACCCCTTCAAGTTCTGTACTATACTGTATGTATACGATAGCAAAGCTAAATAATAGTACGTATGTTAAACAGTTAACGGCAAAAAGCCCATCTTTCTGATGTTTCACCTCTATACTCTACTGTATGTATACGATAGCAAAGCTAAATAATAGTACAGTAACGATAAACAGTTAACGGCAAAAAGCCCATCTTTCTGATGTTTCACCCCTTCTTAAACAGTTAACGGCAAAAAGCCCATCTTTCTGACGTTTCATCCCTTCAGAACGGCAGAAAGCCCATCTTTCTGATATTTCACCCCTTCAAAATCGTGTGACCGTTCTTGGACTGCTCCTCGTTCTTTACTAACCGAAAATTAACAGTAATTTGTTAATTGACATCATAAAATCGAAAATTAAGGGTAATTTGTTAATTGACATCATAAAAGGAGGCGGAGCAATAGTGTGACCGTTCTTGGACTGCTCCTCGTCCGGTTTTACTAACCGAAGTGTGACCGTTCTTGGACTGCTCCTCGTCCGGTTTTATTAACCGAAAGTTTCACCCCTTCAAAGCAAAGTGACTGTTCTTGGACTGCTCCTCGTCCGGTTTTACTAACCAAAAACTTGTGACCGTTCTTGGACTGCTCCTCGTTCGGTTTTACTAACCGAAAATTGACTGTTCTTGGACTGCTCCTCGTCCGGTTTTACTAATCGAAAATTTAAGGTAATTTGCTAATTGACATCATAAAAGGAGCTTTGTTAGTAAGACTCGACTGTTCTTGGACTGCTCCTCGTCCGGTTTTACTAACCGAAAATTAACCATTCTTGGACTGCTCCTCGTCCAGTTTTACTAACCGAAAATTAACGGATAATTTGTTAATTGACATCATAGTTAGGTTTTACTAACCGAAAATTAACGGTAATTTGTTAATTGACATCATAGGAGGAGACGGAGCTTTGTTAGTAAGACTGGTCTATGCTTACAACTCGCTGGTTTTACTAACCGAAAATTAACGGTAGTTTGTTAATTGACATCATAAATCTTACTAACCGAAAATTAACGGTAATTTGTTAATTGACATCATAAAAGGAGTTTTGTTAGTAAGATTGGTCTATGCTTACAACTCACACTAATCGAATATTTGCTCGGGGGGCTTTGTTAGTAAGACTGGTCTATGCTTACAACTCGCATTAATCGAGTAAGAACTGATTCTTAAAACTCGCACTAATCGAATATTTTCTCGCACTAACCCAAAAACGTTAGAACTAATCGAATCTGTTCTCACGCTAACTGAATAACGGTATCAATTTTTAATAATCGAATCTTTTCTCGCACTAACCGAATAACGGTATCAATTTTTCGAATCTTTTCTCGCACTAACCGAATAACGGTATCAATTTTTTAAGCCGAATAATGGTATCAATTTTTTAAGTCGCGCTAATCGAGGCCTATCTGTATAAACATTTTCAAGGGGTGGAAAGCCGAAGCGTTTCCACATGGCCAAATCCGGCGGACTTTAATTATTCTCTCATTAACTCATAATTGAAGTCAAAAATGCCTTTATTGGACAGTTTTCTCATTTATTAGACTGGTTGTGTTCAATTTAAGAAGTTTAAAAATTCTAATATGTATTTTTATATTCAGTTCTTAGTTTTCAGTAAAGTGTTTATGAAAATGAATGGGAGAAATACTGATAGAGTCAAATTCATTAAGTAATATAATGCAAATACAGAACAATTTCATAGTATTTTATTAAACAAAATACTGAAAATCAATAAAATACTGTATTAGGAAACTCCATCCATGGCTCCGACATAGGTATGTTTCGACTTACCTAGGGTTTCGCAAAACGATCGATTTAAATCAAAGATTTTCTGCACACAGTATACGAAATATAAAAATGGGAATGATAATTCTCCAATTCCTATTTTTTTGCAGTGCAAATCGATGCAATTTGACACAAAAACAAATTGATATTTATATAGATAATCCACGATATTGCAGGGGTAGATAGCATTTTACCTGCTGCAATTTTCATACGAAATTTTTACGAAACAAAACATACACAACACATCGCATCGAATTTACTTAGAAATAATTCAAATTTTTGGGAAGTTTGAATTTCACGGCTAAATAAATGCAAACTTAAATTTTTTGAATTTCATAGCACAAAACGAAATATTTGCAGTACAAAATGACAAATATATTTCAATAATTGATTTGTTTTAATTCCAGGGTGGAGAGACTGTAGGTCCATTTCTCAAAGGATTTCACAGCACACAAAAATTTTGCTGCATAATTTAGCTTAAAACGTTCCAATAGTTATGGCCCAATTCCATATATAGGTGCTAGAGTTTTCAAAGCTTCCTACTTTTAAAATGCAATTTCTCGAAAATTTCACAGCACAATATAAAAATTTTTATAGAATGCCGAAATGAAATGAAGAAAGTAAGTTTCGTAACATAGGAAACACCCATTTATATATATACTGTACATCGATGGAAATATCATAGAATGTTAATGCAGCCAATTGCGATCGCTTGAAACAAATCAATGTCCCGACTCCGTGATTCATCTGTTTTGTATTTTTTGTAATTATTTTTAATACTGCTGCTGTACCAATAATCAACCAAAAATAACCTTACACATTATATGATCAATATAAATTTTATGCTGCATATAAACTGCTCGCTATGAGTGTCTGAAAATACTTTTTTCATATAGTAATTTGTTTCTAACAGAAAAATACCAATCATTATTTAAATTGCATTTATTTCGTACTTAGAAAATTAAAATGACTCAGCAAAAAATGCATAGTGCTTTAATCATGTTAGAACAGTAAATATGATGGAGTTCCATTGGAGAATAATTTTAAATAAATAAATATGGTGACATTTTTATTATTTGTTTGTGTGTGTTTGTGTTTGTTTGTGTTTGTTTGTGTGTGTTATCAACTGATTCTATGAATAATCCGCAAGATATAGGAATTTCGGAAATATGCACCCAATACTATATTAAAAAATAAATTATCAGGAGGAATTAATTTCCCTACTACCCAGTAATAATAGGGATGCTACTGTGTATCAATTAAGAAAACATAAAAACAATGTATATATCTATATTTTTATTATATCATTATAAATCCAATAATAAAAATTTTAATTACATTTGTACAAATAAATTAACATATTCAATAAATGATTTATAAAAAAATCGGAATTAGCAAATTGAAATACAGAAATCTTTACTTTAATAACAAATGTAATTGGCACCAAATAAAAGGAAAATATTGTTTTTTTTTCTGTAAGAGAGAACTATCTATTAACCTAGTTTGTATTTTTTTTTATTGTTCCTTTGGCACAATGTAACAATTCAGATTTATGAATATGCCATTTTTGACACTCATTGAGATAATCTTACTTTGTATTAAGTACAATATCCTTTTTTTAAATATTTTGTGACTAGTATAACAAATTTTAATTATAATTTATAAATTTTTTAAATTCATTTACAAAATTGACAGCATTATTAAAATCAGAAAGGAATGCATCTTATGAGCAATAAATCAAGGAAATAAAACTGTATACTGGAATATTTAAAATGTTTTCAACACAGGTATGCTTTCATTATATTTTTCATTCTTTTTTAAAAATAAACTTCAATATTTAGCATATAATATAAATACTATATACAGGGTCCGGCAAAAAGATCTGATGGTTTTTAATTAAAAATAACGCACTTATTAGCTTATACGTGTTAAATGCACGAAGCATTGTGTATCTGAATTATGTTTGTATAAAAAGAATAACTAAAATACTCGATATCACTTTTTTATTAAACTTGATACTCAAAAATTTCATCTTATGAGATGAGAAGAAATTTTCTATTTTTATAGTAATTTGAGAAATAAATAAAAATTTTAAAATATTGTATTCTAGAAAGACTTAAAATTCTATTAATGAGATTTTAAATGATAAAAAAATGCGTTTGAAAATCGGCTGTAAATAAAGGCTGCTTTATAATCTATAGCTTATTAAATACAGTACCAATATTGTAAATTATTGGATAATTGTTTCTTGTTTACGTTGTTGAGATTTTAAATGATAAAAAATGCATTTGAAAATCGGCTGCAAATAAAGGCTGCTTTATAATCTACAGCTTATTAAATACAGTACCAATATTGTAAATTATTGGATAATTGTTTCTTGTTTACGTTGAGAAAAATGCTAAAAAATAGCAGTTAAAAATACAACATAAATATTTTCGTTTCCATTAAATATGCAAATAAGTTGGTTTTCAACGCATCAAGGCGTATGGCATTAAAATTAATAGCAGTTAAAAATACAACATAAATATTTTCGTATCCATTAAATATGCAAATAAGTTGGTTTTCAACGCATCAAGGCGTATGGCATTAAAATTTATTGAATGATTATTTTCTTTCAAATTATTTTCTCCACAGTCCATCTAATTCTAAAGTAATTATTTTTCTAGTAAAAGGTGAAAGTTCTCTAGTAAAGGTTAGAAATATTTTTAGACATTTTTTCAACTTGAGCAGTTTATTTACTTGGAAAAATATACTTATTGATAATTTTTAAAAATTTTTATTTTAATAATCGTCCAATAAAAATGATATTAATGATTATTTATAAAGTTACATTTTTTTTATTAAAGTAAAAATTTCTAATTCTGAAATTACTTTTTACCTTTCAGTTAATAATTTTAAATATGTTTAATTTGTCCACATTAATATGTTTTTGATAATTAAAAATTATTTGTTTTATAATTTTTATGAATATATGAATGTATAAGATTTTTAAAAATAAATTTAAAGTTATTTATATTAATTATTATTATTTTTTAAATATTTTTTATTTTTGCTAAAAGAATTGATTAAACTTGGTTTCTAGTAACTATTTTTCTGATTTAAGCAGTTTATTTTTTCGTTATTCTGCATTAATAATTAAAAATAACATTTAGGCTATTAACTCCAGAAATAATTTTACTCTTATTACTTCCTTAATATCAATATCACTTCAAACAAACATGCATAATGAATGTGGACCAAAAAAAATTTTATTAAATTCAATGATACAGAAATTCCTTCACCTTCAGATATTAATAATTTACACGAAAGTTTTTATCACGTAAGTGTTTTTCTTTACTGATTAAACTGCATTATACATCTCTCATTTAGAGATCAAGATGTTTTGATTAATTCCAAGTTTCATTTCCATCATAAGACCATAATTCAGTTTTAAATCGCACAGTTCCAGAATCGGATATCCTATAAATCTTTAATGATCCAATTGTGACTTTCCAAATTTATATCCGTCGGATTCTGTGCTATTAATAAAATAAAATTCTTCGGTTTGTCATTGATATAAGGAAGTTTCAACAGTTATCACTCAATCTATATTAAATTTTAATTAGTTCGAGCACCAGAAACATAGTTTAAAATTTTACTCCAAATAATCTTATAACACGTATTTAAATCACTAAATATTCAAAATTTGTTATTTTGTTAATTATTTTTTTAATATTAGTAAGGTATTATTGCATTTTAATTATTATAATATAGAATCTAATATTATTAATCAAATAAAAGTGTCTTTAGCTAATTTACCTCGTGAACATTTATAAACGTGCATTAGTAGATATAATATTTATTTTTCATTTATTTAATGCCTTAATCCGATTATAAACTTGGAATTCTAACTCGGCATATTGCATTTTAGAGCAATAATATATGGTATGTCAAGTTGTTCTATACGGTTATAAAGCTTCATGGTCAAATTAATGATTTCAATATGCTTCTGTGCAAGTAACATTTATGCATGAATATGTTTACAGGTTAAATTATTATAATTATTTTAATATAATACCTTAAATCCATGATAAATATAATACATACAACGCGTTAAATTGTTTAAGATTATTATTTTAATGTTTAGATCTATTTATTGATTTACATTTTTACTATGTTGCTGCTTCTCAGTATTTTAAATAAAATATATAATAATGTTTTCTTGAGTTAGCATGTAACATTTTTTATTTATAGATATATAAAATTATATAAATAATATTTCAAAATCGATATATAAATAAAACAACTAGATAGCAACAAATTTTAATAAATTATTAAGGAAGATTAATTTAAAAATGGGAAATTAATCCCCATATGAAGTCATAAAAAATTAGATTATTTACACATTTTGGGACGTCGGAGTGACATAACAGAAGTAAATCAATCATCTTCAACAACTTATTATGACCGTTCCGATATTGTTTAGCGAGTAAACATCATTTCCCACATGATGCAGGAAAACAAAATTTATTATTTCATCGAAAATAAGAAAACTTGTTAATTATCCTTTCGGTATAGCTTGTTAGTATTTAGATTTTGAAAATAATGTAGAATCCATGAAAGAACGATTATTATTATTATAAAGAGTATTCAAAACAAATTTTTAGTTTATTATTTTGTTACTGTTTCTTTAATCACATTTTCTTTCAATATATAAAAAAAAATCAATCCCCACTTTATAACTGTTTAAGTTACATATGATTCAAAGTTTTAATCTTATCCAGATATTTATATGATTTAAATTTGTGTAAAAATGTAAATTTATTTAAAATTTATAATTTAAAATCGATATGAAGTTCAAGACTATATATATATATATATATATATATTTTTTTTTCCTTGTTATGTTCTGAAACACATTATATTGCAATGAATTCTGAATATTGATTATAAAATTTTAGTAAAAATATCGTAAAAATAAAGTAAAATTTTTTATCTTTTTCAAATGATCGATATCTTACAGTTTTTTAAAAAATTATAAGTTGATTTTACAAAAGAGAAAATAAAAATTTTTGAGTTTAAGTGATTTATAGGAATGGAAGAGAAGGTAAACAGGCCGAAACAAAATCAATCTTATATTGTATGTAAAATAATTACTAAAACTAAATTGCAATTTTTCTGTTGCGGTAGAGCAACTGATTACCTAAATAACAAAGTTTCATAAAGGTTACTGGTATAGGATACTCACTGAAGGTTGAAACAGCTAGATGATTATTGATGGCCAGGCAGTCTTTCTGACATTAATCATTTCTTGATTCATCGTTATCCCTTTTCTACTATCATCTTATTCCTGTTTATATATTAAATAATTCAGCAACAACAAATTATAATTAAAAATAGTAAAAATAAAAATGATTAATGTTATTGAAAATTTTTTTATACAATTAGTTACAAAATTAGTTACAAAAATCACATAAAATGGAGTTTTTAACGTTTTAATCGGATATTTTTGAAAATAAAAAAAAAAATTGCATTTTTTATGAAATTCTGATGTCATATTTTTTTTCTTCTCTATATTCTGTTGTTTGTAATGCTTAAAATTTCAGTTATCTAGAAAATTTTATCGAGTTGAAAAAAATAGAAATAAATCTTAATTCGATTAATCCTTTCAAAGATGCCATCGAATTACTATTGATATTTTAATAGGAGGAAAAGCATAATGAAAATTAATTAAAAAAAAAAAATTTTTTTTATTATTTGTTCGACATTTCTGAATAAACTTCTAAACGAGTTCCGTAAAGTTATCTATCAATAAAAAAAAATTTAATATTTTCATGACGTCAATTTTTTTTATCATCTTTAAAACTTTCTTGATGTTTAAAAGTACATTTTAAAATTATTTATCTTATTTTTTAATATTAATATTTTAATAAAATATTTTAAAAAATCTGTTTTGTTTATTCTGGATAAATAAGCAATATGAATAATTAACGAATGAGATATATTAATTTATTTATTGTTAGTTAAAATTAATTACAAAAATTACATAAAATGGAGTTTTCAACGTTTTAATCGGATATTTTTGAAAATAAAAAAAATTGTATTTTTTATGAAATTCTGATTTCATATTTATTGCTTATGCAAAAGTTTATTATGCATAAGCATCCGTAAGTAGGCACGACGAGACAAACAGGCCTAACTTGTCTCATTAATGTTCATTTGCTCACGAGTGAGTTGAATAACGCTTCATTTAAGGAATGTTACACCAGACTGACACTGAATGTCAAGTATA
This sequence comes from Olivierus martensii, assembly GCA_000484575.1. NCBI lineage: Eukaryota > Metazoa > Arthropoda > Arachnida > Scorpiones > Buthidae > Olivierus > Olivierus martensii. Next base: position 22,751 of record AYEL01048529.1, read on the forward strand.
GTTATTTTGGCACAGAATGCAATCCGGTGATCGCCTTAGTGCTGGGGACTACAACTACGTTAGATATCGATGGAGCAATTACATCTGATCACCGAGAAATTACTTCTAATGAATGATCTATTAGTGATAATGAAAAGTGGCTACAACTACGTCATCTGATACATCTGATCACCGAGAAATTACTTCTAATGAATGATCTATTAGTGATAATGAAAAGTGAATAGTTGCTTGTTACGTTATATTGAACATCTAACAAATATTTCCTTTCACATAATTTGGTATGGAAAGAAATGATCGTAATTTAATATTTTTCTTCATAAATTATCAAATTATAATCACATATATCGAGTCGCTATGTTTTTTAATAATTCATTCAACAATTTAAATGTGTGATATATTCTCAAAAAATATATTTAATGGATATTCTTAATGTAAAATTGATCGATTGCGGATATGGAGGCAGTAAATCGTCTTTGTTAATATAACTGTAATCTTCTGATCAAACGTGTTGTCATGTCTCAGGGAGTAGAGCATGGAAATTTTGATTCGATCGCAACTAAAGGTAAGGTTGAGTTCATACAGCGCTCCTACTTTATATTTACTCCTATGTGAATGGTGAGTATACTTAGATTTTCAAAAATCTGTGACGCTTGCAGATTTTTGTACCGGAGAGATTGGATATAAATCTATATTTCAGTTTTTTTCCAATATTTCAAATTTTTAAGTTTTGAATTCTTTAAAAAAATAAAGTCGTAATTCTTTTTTATTATGCATAAGTTATATTTCTTTTTTTCATATTTTTAACTAATGTTGTCGTTTCGTATTTTATAAGATTATTTTCTAATCGATTAGCATGTAAAACATTTGAATACATAAAAATTTCTGCTTAATATTATCTACTAAATGTAATTTTGGAATAATTCTTCTTATAAATGAATAAATGTTTGATTTAAAAACCTGCAATGAGATTTATGTGTATGGAAAATATTTTAAGAATTTTTTAATAATTCTTTTATGCAGAAATAAAGATACAGATTTAAAATTCATAAATTTTAACTTCGAAATTTTTATTGTAGATTTATCTTATATATTGTATCATCACAAACAATAGTCTATTGAAGTAATAAGATGCCATTGATGATAAGTGATTTAAATGTAAAATGATAAAAATCTTTTAATTGGAATAATAATAATTTTTATATTATGAAAATCATTGTAACTATCTCGATATTTTAATATCTTGATACAAGAAATGTATCGTGAATCCGGGAAGTTGACTAACTTTTTCTTTTTAACCTTAAAACTCATATTAAATTTGAATATTTTCATTTCATATTTTTTGTACTATTTTGCATATATGGCTCAATCAAAAACTTTGAAATAACAATCGGATCATGATTTACAATTTTTTTTTTTAAGTTACAATTAGTCATCTTACCCCGAATATTTTGGGTAAGATGACTAATTGTAACTTAATTAGAAGAATTAAATAAAATCAGATATTTAGATATTGTATATACCCAAGGTGGCCAACTTGCGACTTGTGAGTCACATTCGACTCGTTGGTACCTTTAGTGTGGCTCCATATCATGAAAGTCAAGAGTTAATATAGAGCAATCTCTTTTAATTAAGAAAGATATAGTTGTCCATTTGTCCAAATAAAATAAGCTATGCCAAATACTTAAGAAAACTGATTTAGCAGTTTTTTCTAAGCCCTTCATATACAATTAGTATTAAACATATAATGAATTATTTACTGTGTGGTTCCATGCCATATTTTTCATCATTATATTTCTATAATCTCCTTTTTAACGTTCTGTAAGGTAGATATAGGCCTCTCATATATCTGTGAAGCATTAAAGCAATTCATGCCTCGTTTGTTTTTTATGTTATGCTGCAAGTTTTAAACTTTCTTCAAACCAAAGATCCAGGCTTGGGTCTTAATATATGTTCTTATCATTTAATTTATGAAAATAAAGCATAAATATAAATATTTAAATTCGGCATCTAACCCTGAAGCAAATATTGCCATCTTTCCCGTTGATTAGGGTGAGATGCAACTTTAAAGAATACTTTGCTTTCGATGTTTTAATTTAGCCATTTTTAATCGGGTGATTTAAAATGGCTAAATTAGAACATCGAAAGCAAGGTATTCTTTAAAGTATCCACTACGCATTAAATATATTAATTTTTACTATGCTAATATTCTTACGATTAATAATAATACTTCAAAAAATGGTTGTATAATTTTTGATGAAAATTTCAACACTCATTGGGAACTTTTCGATTTCCAATGCGAATAATTGATAATCGGATAATAGCCATCTTCTATGTTTTTGGCGGGCTTATAGGAGATTATAATAAACCACTTCCTACAGCCACCTGTTTAAATACTAACGAAATAGAAAAAAATAAGCTACTTCTCCCGATTACCATCTTGCCCCGATTCACCATAAGGTTTAATATAAAAATAATCATATTATTCTGTAAGATTTATGGTATCAAGATTTGTATGGGAGTTAAATTTTAGTATAGGCAAGTAGCTTAGAGAAAAAAAAATTTCTTGGAAAGGTGATAAAATATAAAGTTTATCATCAAATTCACAAAAGATAACTGTTTAATATATTTATATTATTAACACAAATTTTTCAGCGAATTTCGCGTTTTCAGATATCGTTGAATTGTTACGATTCACGAAATTATCTTATGCATGCATTGAATAGATTATCTTCTAAAATGATGAAAATTCTACTTCAAAATTCATCAAAAAATTATTCCATTCATTAATTTCTCTCAAGGTTAAAGATTTAAGTAAATCGGCCAATTATTCGGATTTTCTTATGCTGGATTTGAAAAAATTATTTAAGTCCAATTCAAAGTTGATCAAAAGAAAAGAAAACTTTAGAATATTTTTTGCCAATACATGTTTATATTATTAACCCTCGAGAAACCTCCCATATTTAACTGCTAAACATTTATGAATTTGGAGATTATTCTATTCAAAATCTGAATTTATTGGATCATGTACTAGATCCAATACGATCAGTTTATATTCGAATGCTTTATTTATGAGAGAAATCTCCAAACCAGAATGCATGACCGATTATATGTACTTTTGGAGAATCTTTAATCGATTTGAGAGGAAAACACAGAAAATTTAAATTTAAAAATTACAATAATCAAAAATTAGTAAATATTTAAAATAATAATCATATTCTTAAATGTAAAAGAGCGATTATTGCAGGTGGAGAATATAGAATGCTATAAATAAGTAAAAGTATATTTCTACATGTTTTGAGAGACTATTTCAAGAATTATTCAAGAAAACAAATAATTTGATAAATTCAGATCTTTCAAATTTTAACAATATTTTGCATTCATTCATAATATTGTCAAAATAGCATTTATTTTAATATTTTATGCTTTTAAAAAATAAATGGGTATCTGTATTTATATTGTCCAATGTCTTCCAGCAGTAACCATGCTATTTCATTATAGATTATAGATCAGTGTTATCCAATTATAATGAACCCGAGTGGCATAGCTGTATTTGATAGAGATATGGAGGGACGCATTTACAAAAAGAGGGGGTTTTGGTACTTAATACACTATTGTCTCAACAAACGGAACACAAAAATATAACGCTTTTTGGAAACAAATTTTATTTCCAGGTTAACAAACCTTATTACAAAATTATATTTACCAGATTGCATCCAATAAACATGCTACATGCTAACAAAAAGTTATAAAACATAAACAGTTAAAAAGTATTAAAAAGTATGTACGTACCTATTTAATGTGACAAATGAGGGAGGGCAACAACATTTACAAAAGGCTGGAATATTTACATTCTTGTTGTAGCTAGTCGCAGAATATGTAAAAGAGAAAAATCTCCAAGACAGGTTTCGAATCGATTCTTAAGTATCTTCATATTAGAAAATGCACTTTCACACAAATAAGTACTATCAAACATTAATATTACTTTCCGACCAAAACCACAAAAGTTAGGAAAACGTTCGTTAATTAAACAAAGCAGTTTACCCATGTGATTTGTTATGAAAAAGTCATTTTCCCCACTTCTACTGATATACTCGATTTTCATTTTCTATTTTACGTATTTTTCTCTTTCATTTCACAAATGCAACGAATTCATGGTAAAATAAAAATTAAATTAAATTAAAACGTAAATTAAATTAAATTAAACAGTAAAATAAAATTAAAACAGAATCTCACAACAACGGTCACACAATCACTGAAATGGTGTGTTAGAAACCAAAAAATAACTTTAAAATACAGTCACAGTTCAAAACTTTAAACTGAAATAGCTAAAACTAAAATTGACGTGATTGAAAGTCTTATAAAAGTATGATGTCATTGATAGCATGTTGATCATTAAATAATTACTAATAATTAAAAAAATTAATATAATTAATAAAAATAAACCTAAAATTGAATCTCTTAAAAAAAGTAATAAATAAAAATGAAAACAACATTAAAAAGTAATATTATATCACAAATCGTGAAACCTCGTTGGCCACACAAAATGGCTTAGCGGTCCGCCTTTTGGACAGCACTGTTATAGATCATTCAAATTTTAAAATATTATTTCTTGTTATCCAGGATACATGTTTATTAAATTAATATTAATATTTTTAAGTAGCCTATTTTTTTGAATATGGATGTGATTATATACGCAACAAAATGGCCACCGTTCGAAACCTTAAAATTTCGATATCGCTGAAAATATTTGTCACACATGAATAGCATTATAGTCATTTGAAAGAATTTTATATGTGTTTTATAGCATTGATCTTATTTGATTGTTTTTTTTGTCTGTTGTCTGGCTATAAGGCTATCCATAAAGTATCTAAAAAGCAATAAATTGTAGAGGATTCAAATTTTAAACAGTTGTTCAATTTTATCCGAAAAAAGACAGTTTTAAAAATTCTCTATATTTACTAAATAAAGCCTATATATCTAATCAGCCTTTAAGCATCTTCTATCAAAATGTTCAGTCTGTCTGTACTAAGCTTTTTCAATTTGAGGAAATCCTACTCGTGGAATTTAATATACAACTTGTTTGGCTGAGACATGACTTTATAGTCAGAAGGAAGATATCAAGACTCTTTACAACGTTTATTTGTATAAATCATTGACGCTCCTAGACCGGGAAGAAAAGGAGGGGGCGTATGTATAGCTGTTAGATCCTCTACTTTCAATATGGAATCAGTGAAAATTTTGGATGATTCATTTAGTATATATGGCTAAAGTTTCAAAATATCAGTTTAACATTAATATTAATTATTAGTAATTATCTTCTTCCTAATTTGAAATAAGAAGAAACTATGAATATATTGATTGAGTTGAAAAAAAGATTAGTCAATGTTCCTTCCAAAATCTAATCATCGTAGGAGATTTGAATTTCAGTAATATCAAGTGATTGGATACCAGCATGTTATACAGCCATTTATATAATTATCAGACTTTCTTTTTTGATAGCTAATTTATTTCTATGGTCTATCGCAGATTGTGAGTTTTCAAACTGAACTAGAGAATTAAATTATCTTGAATTAGTGTTTATTAACATGACTGATTGTTATGCAGGAAAAACAGAAGGTTCAAATCAGACCACTTATTGATATTGATTAATTTTTATGCTGATTTTAGAAAGTTATCTTCGAATATTTCCAATTCTTTTGTAGATTGGAATAATATTATAAGTCTACAACCATTTGGATGGGATTCATTATACAGCTCTAATTTAGATCTAGATTGTTTTTACGATAATTTCTATAATTATATCGATTTGTTGAAAGATCTATATGTACCAATTCGATTTCGTAATGTCAGAAATATTACTAGCTGGATATCAAGAAATGCACAACAACTGAAAAGAAAAAGAAATATTTTAAAAAATAAATCAGAAAAATTTTTCTGATCTTTTTATTCTTATCTTATGAAGTTTTTTGAAAATATATTTATTAATTTGTAAAAGATAAAGAGGTCTTTGTGATGAAAATTTCTAAGGAAGAAGTGAGAGATAGCAGGGAATTATGATGAAAACTTAATAATATAACTTATAAATCTAACAAGAATACTTTAAAAATTATAAATGATCAGCTGTCTGATGAGATTAATAAACATTTAAAAGATGTTTTACTTCTATTCCAATGATTGAAATCAAGCCTACATCAGCTTGTTATAAGATTTCATTGAACTCTCAGCATTTAAACGTAGTTCTTAAACACAAACCTAAATTTTCCATTGGTTCTGATGGCATTCCTAATATCTTTTATTACTTCACTCTTCCTCATATCTTATATTTGTTTCAACGAACATTGGAAGCAGGATATATATCAGATAAATAGAAATCTGTGAATATTATATCAATTTTAAAAAGAAATTGCAATCCAAATATAAAAAAATCTTATAAAACAATATCCATTACTAATTGATTATTTCGTATCTTTGAAAAAGTTATCCTAATTTAGTTGCGATATTATACTAAGGGCTCTATCTGTGATAATCAACATTATGCAGTTAAAAACCGCATAATGTTAATTACTAGTGAAGATAAATGGTACCACTCAAGGCATCTTCTTTCCGATAAACGGACTTTTATAGGGCTCTATTTTGAGTGTTCTGCTATTGTCCTATACATGAATCCAATCATCTAACCAAATCAGAAATAATAGCTTATGCTGACGATCTTAAAATGTTAAATTCTGATCTCGCAGTCCTAATACTTGATTTAGACAAACTTAATAACTGGCTTAAAGAAAATAATTTAAGATTAAATATGGATAAATCTGTATTGATGAGATTATCCCCGAAAGAGAACAAAGTTCTTTCAGATAATATTTTTATATTACAAAGAATGTATAAATTAAAAGAAGCATTTGAGAATCCTGTTTGACAGCATTCTCAGCTTCAAACATCATATTAATTTTCTGAGAGAACGTTTGCATTCAGTCATTGGATTAATTGGGAGAAATTTAAAATTTTTGAAAAATAATGAAATTTGTAAATCTATTATTCAGGCTTTTATATTCAGCACAGTAAGTTATGCTATATCAGTAATTGCTTCTGCTCTAGATTATAATTTAAGTAAACTTAAATGATAATCTGGAGCAGAAGCAAACTTAAAAACACTTATATTCATATTATTTAAGTTGCTAGAAGAATTATATCGGAAGATATAAAGTTAAAATCATCCGTTTTGAAAAACTTATTATAAAACAAGATATGAATCTATTTAAAAAGTACATACTTGGCGAAATGGCTAATGATTTTGTTTTCCTTAAATTGCCTCAAAAATCTACTAGACTTCACGAATTTTTTTATATTAATTTTATTCATTCAGCTAAGATATCTAGATCTTTCAGGAATAGAGCAGCAGGAACTGCAAACTGTAGAAATATGTTTGTTTTGCTAGTACAATTTTTAGAGGGATTATCTGTTTTTTAAGGTGACAATAAACCATTGAGTATTGAGTATTTGAAACTACTTGTGCAGTTAAAAAATATTATATTCAAAAAATAAATTATTTACTGTCAGTTAAAACTTTACTGGTACAGTGGTGCCTCGCAATTCGACGTCCCGCAATTCGTCGGTTTCCAATTCGACATTTGAGTTTCGCGGGATGGCGCATGCGCGTGCATGGAATTGTGTGATATCATTCGCTATTTGTCAGTTCTTTTTGGGCTACTCTGGTGTTTGCCCGTGTTGTTTGTGTTAATTTTCAATTCTACATTTTTCAGAAAGTAAAAAATTTGTAATTATTATTATTTTTTGAGTGAAATGTAAGGATTGGTTCAAAGAGAACTGACCAGAGGAATAACTCCGAAAAGAAGAACACTCGATTGAGCAAAGAGACGAAGAAAAAAGTTGTAGATAAAGTGCAGAAAGGTAGAACAATTAAAATGTAACTCGAGTATGGTGTTTCTAGGACAACTGTGGTAACGTTTTGCAACAGAGAAGATTATGGGTGCTAGGATATCTGCTGGAAGACTTCATTCCAATATCCAAGGGCTAATAAATTGCGTGTTGTGTATAAAATAGTGTTTTTTGTAATTTAGTGTGTTATATAATAATAAAATACATGCAATAAAGTAAATAATATAGTGTATCTCACTCACCGCATAAAGAAAAGAATAAATTTAATTTTTTATCGAAAAATCTCCTTCAGAAATTTTACATCTAATCAACTATCAACCAAAGTTTATGTAAGATAAAACTTTTCCGTAAGAAACTATTTTCGATTTATCTATATTATGTTCCAGTAGGAATATATTTCTATCAATACTATACTCTAATATCAATATTTTCTACTCTTATACATTTGCTCTTCGTGGATTAAATTTATCTTTCATGTTGATTGGGAAATTCATTGCGGACCATCTTAAACTGAAACTAAATTTAACTATTGATGAACTATTCACTAAAGCTACAGAATTGAAACAAAACAATATTCAACTAAATCTCTGTGAATCATTCAAAATTTTAATTCTAAATTTTTCTTAATTAAAATGCATATCATTTTATCCTTCAATTTATCTCCATAAATTATTTTAAACTAAGTTCTTTATGGATTAAAATTAAACCTGTCGAATTTTCTGTTCAGTTCGTAAGTTATAAACAAAAGTTTCAAATTGTTATTATTATATGCTCAGATAGATTTTGATTATAAACAATCAGAATACTGGAGGAGTACCAGATGTTGCTAATGAAGAGATTGTTTTCATCGATCATTCACATATTCAGTACTTTAATAAAATTAATTAAGTGAAAATGTTTGGAAATCAAGAAATGTTTCAGTTCAAAATTAACAATTAGCAAAGTTAAATTAATGAAATACTTTTTGTAGAACTGCATTAAGCAGATTTTTCTTTTATTTAATGTATTCTTTTCCTGCCTTCTTGGTTACTTATCTGTTTTAGAAACATTAATTAGAAAGATAAATTAAATTTAAATACTCGGATTTGTGGATTGAATTGAGAATGTTTTTAAAGTTTCATTAAAATGGAAAATATCGATAGTTCTTCATCTCATAGCGACAAAAATCTCGAAATAAATAAATTTACCTAAAATTTTAAGATCGCACCGCTTTAAAAAGAGAAAGAGAAAGAAAACACATTTAATATGCCGTATATTTTTACTTAGATTTATCTGTGAGTTTTAATATATTCGTTTCGTGATACAATATTCAGCATGCCTCTTGACATTCCTGAAATCCCAGATGGGTCTTATCAATATGTATAAGAATGAAATTATTTATTTATATATTTTAAAACTTTGATATAAAAATCTTTCTTTGACAGATTTTTACCCAATAAATTTATGGATCGCTTCTCAAATGAAGATGGAAACAGTGACTCTGTAAGCTATAGAATAGATAATGGAATTGTGTTAAGATTTTATGATATAAATTAAGAAATCCGCTTGAAAATTGTCTTAATTCTCTTATTACGATTGAAAAATTAATAAAATACTTTACAAATATACAAATATTTGTAATTACAATATAAATTTCTTATTTAAAAATGTATTAAATCTATTGGAATGCAAAATGAATCATGTATTTTATGCTATATAAGGCTTAATTTATTACTGAGATTTTAACGATATATGTAGGGTAAATCGGGGGAATATGCCGACCTTAGTGAAAATTTTAAATTTATGAAAAAATAATGTACAACATTGCAAATATTTTTTATTTTACATAGAGCTTGTAGTCTTTACAAGAAAATATAAAAGTAACTAACTGAAAAATTAAACAGAAAGAAAAATATAAACTCATTTTTAAAAAGTAGCAAATTGGCCATTTTCCCCAAATTTAAGGGGAAAATGGCCATTTCGTTGGAGAATATGATCATTTCAATGTATTTTTACTTAGGGTAAAACGGGGGAATATGACCCGTAGGGGAAAATGGCCAGTTATAAGCTTATCGCCAGCACTGCCTAATCAACGACTAATCTAGCACTAATAATCAACGACTGTATGCTACATTAAATGCCCCTGCCGAAAAAACCTATTTTTTAATTTTTAATATTAAAAATGCTTCTCAACTTATAATTGGCCATTTTCCCCGACTGGTCATATTCCCCCGTTTTACCCTATGGCATTTCACGTAAATTTTACAAAAATTGAAATGATTTAAAAAAGATTTCACCTGAATAAGAAAGAATAATAGATTTTGAATAGCCATTTTATACGTTTTATAGAAACTAATGTTTGTTATTTTCATGGTAAGAGTTTAAAAGAACTTCAAAACAAGATTAGTGTAAAAATAATTCCAAGTTATTCAAGTTCAACTCGAAAGCAGGATTAAATACTATTTCATTTATAAATCTGATTTATTGATAACTTATATCTATGCTTGTAGAAAATCAGATTTCGATTGTTCGGATTAATTTTAATTTTCTGATTAAATTTTTTTAATTTATTGTATAACAAACTGATTTTATATTGAAATAGCATCTGAAATTAAGCTATATCTTTCACACAAATCAGAGTACAAATGTCGTTCTTTTTACATCATTGTTATAATAAATAAAAATATTTAAAAAAATTCCACTATAAAGGATTAAGATCATGAAGGAGATTTTAAAACTATTATATGGATAAGCTGCATAAAACTTTATTGTATTATATTGTATATATGAAATATACTGTATTCATCTTTATAATGTTATAAAGAAACATATACATTATGATATAATAGGTTATTGATTAAATTAAGATTAAAAAAAATTCCATATATAGTTAATGTTTCTTTTTCTGATTATAAATTTTACCAAAATTATGTATAAAGAAAGATTTTTGCAAAATTCAAGAAACTGAAGTTTATTGATTATTATCTTGTTATCATAAATCCAATACTTCAATCTATTGCTGATGTCAGATGTGAGATGAATTCCAGAGAGTGAAAAGAAAGTCTGAGGTTAGAATGATTATTAGAATTCTTATTTTTATAGTATAAAACACCAGAACATAAAATTATTCCGTTCGATAAGAAACTGGTCAGATTGCGAAAAAAGAATTGTAGCAATATTTAGAAGAGTTGTATCCAGGAGATCGAGAGAATCTAAAGAATGGAAGATGAATAGAGTCAATACGTAAGTAGAAACTTTTCGTTTTGTTTGCTCTGTAACTGAAATTAATTCAACCAACTGAAACGAAGATCTGGTTCTTCACCAGATCTTCAAAATTAAAACAAGGGAAAAAAAGAGAAAATTCTTTTAAAGACCAAAGATTTTTTATTATAATAATTAATTCATTTTTCATTGTAATTCTAATTGGTTTTGTATTATTAATCTTTTCGAATATTTATATTGTTTTCCAGAATTTAAATGCATTTTATCATGAAAGTTTAACATCGAAATAAGTAAAATGTTTAACTGTTAACTGTATTACAAACAGAAGTGGATTGACTATGTAGAGAATATGAAAAATTCTACACAAGCTAGATTTCTGGTTGTTTCTATTTTAAGTACTGATACCAAAGAGCTGTTGTTATGTGATTTTTTTCCACACTAAAAATTGGATCATAATTCACCTTCGATTGCCAAAGTTGTAGAAAAATTTCTTTATTTGAAAAGTTTGAAATAAATAAATAAAGGATTGTATCAGTTTAGTGATAGATATGCAAAATTAAGTTTTAGATATTTTACTAAAACATGTTAGACTTACGAGATAAAAATGTGATTTAAAATATTCATATTTTCGATTTAAGCCATGCTCAATTTATTAAAATATTAGTGAGCTCAGTAGAGTGTAATACAGTGGTACCTCGCAATTCGACAGTAATCCGTCGCCGAAGTAATGTCGAATTGAGAAACTGTCGAATTGCGGGCAATATTTTCCCAATGTTGAATTGAGAAACTGTCGAATTGCAGGACAATATTTCCCATATAAGACTAATCCGTCGCCGAACTAATGTCGAATTGAGAAACTGTCGAATTGCGGGACAATATTTCCTATATTGTCGACTTGCGGGACAATATTTCCCATATAAGATTATGTAAAATAGATTAATTCGTTGTTGGACCCCCATCTCACTCCCCTAACTAGTGAGTGAGAGAGATACAATATATTATTTAACTGTCGAATTGCAGGCATTTCCCATATAAGAAGACTATGTAAAATAGATTAATTCGTTATCGGTCCTCATCTCACTCTCCTAACGGATGAGGGGAGAGGGATACACTATATTATATCCCACTCCCCTAATGAGTGAGATGAAAGAGATACACTATATTATTTACTCCAATTATCCAAACGGGTGAGGTGAGAGAGATACACTATATTATTTACTTTATTATATGTGCTTTACTTTGTATAACACACTGAATTACAAAATACACTATTTTATACACAGCACACAATTTATTAGCCATTGGATGTTGGAATGAAGTCTTCCACAGACATCCTAGCACCCATAATCTTCTCTCTCTGTTGCAAAACGTTGTCACAGTATTCTAGGAACGCCAAACTCGAGTTACATTTTAATTGTTCTACCTACCTGATCTTTATCTACTTTATCAAGTGTTCTTTTCGGAATTATTCCTCTGGTCAGTTCTCTTTGAACCCATCCTTCAAGAAAATAATAATAATTACAAATTTTTTACTTTCTGAAAAATGTAGAATTGAAAATTAACGCAAACAACACTGTCAAACACCAAAGTAGCCCAAAAAGAACTGATATCACACAATTCCATGCACGCTCATGCGCCAACCCGCGAAACTCAAATGTCGAATTGCGAGGTACCACTGTATAGCTTATTAGTGATTATAGGTAATCGCTAATAAGCTATATTAAATTAGTTTTTTCGGAATTAAAGAATTTTCCATCAAATTTGAAAGGATAATGAATTATGTTATAAAATATACTGAGGAAAATGATCGAAAAAATTGCATAAAAGTATTTTCTAAGGAAGAAGTGTGGTGAATTATCAGATAGTGATGAAATGCTGAGTATAGAAAATTCCTTTAGGGAAATGGTAAATAAACTCAATCAGTAAATCATCATTAATTCTTCCATTCAAGACGTAAAGCGAATGACCTGACGTAAATTGAACAGGTTTCTCACCTCTAGTATTCATATTAATAAGTTCGTGCATTCTATAGTTACTGGAGGAAAGTTCAAGGTACTGATAACCAACGAGATGCCAACTTCATCGTTGTCATCACCAAGAATAATTAATTACCTGTGAGAAGACAGCAGGCAAGTTAATTAGTGCCAAGAGACAGAAATAAACCTAAGTGGCTACAATTAAAGCGGATCATAGGTAAAATGATTTATTTGATGAAGTAATGCCATTATGAAGTCTGTACGAAAATTACTTCAGTCGATATAATTGATTTGTTATTATACGAGGATGTTTTTCAAGTATTTTATTAAAATCTGAAAATTTCTTTATAAATATCAAAGAAAAAAATCGTAAATTATTCTAGAAGTTAACAGGAAATTAAAGACTATTAAAAACTATAATTGTTAACATAGAAAATAAGTCAATAATAAATTAATTGTAATCAGTTAAATTCTAAAAGATTGTTGTTAATATATATTGTTAATA
>AYEL01048552.1:0-10831 GCA_000484575.1 Olivierus martensii
CCAAAAAATTAAAATGCAAAAAAGTTATGGCAAAAAAAAAAAACAAAACATCATAACTTTTTTAAAGGCCATGCTAGACCTTTGAACAGTTAAAAAAATTTTTTCAGGAGCACAAAGAGTTATTGGTAACTAAAAGTTAAAGATCATGTAATTTATTGTTTTCAAATTTTTATTGAATTTTAAGTGCTAAAGTCTGGGGTAGGCTTATATACGGGTTATGCATTTTTACCAATTTTCAAACTCTGAAGTCGGGGGTCAGCTGATACACAGATCGGCTTATATTCGAGTATATACAGTATTTAATATAACTTTGGTATTTTCCACAAATAATTTTTATTCATTATAATTACTTAGAATTCATTCATTATTAGTCGTTTTTCATCTGAATCTTATAATATAAAACTGAATTTCTAACCTATAAATTACAAATTTGCATATATTCTACCAGTGAATACAGAAAAGGTGTTTTAGATGTTGGCAAATAATGTTACCAATACTCTTTACATTCACAACTGTTGAGCCTACAAATTCTGAAAATGAGATAAACACTTCATAATTACTTTCTTATGTAGACTTGTAGCAGAATTTTATTTTTAAATAATCACTTTTATTGTATAGAGTGAAAATGTTAATTATATTTCCCTGGAGATTTAAATTTTGTCAAATAACAAATATATTAGTAAAAATAAATTTGATAAATACAAAAATTTTTAACCCTTTTTTTCACAGAAATACTAGCTAGCTGATTTTTTTTTTATGTAAAATGTTTGATCTTCCATTCTCAAATCAATCCATCTCTTCAAAACTCTTATCCTTGAAAGATAGTGTACTTCTAATTAATAAATTTCCTCTATACTTTGTCAGCTATAGGGGAAATCTTGATTAGAAAATGCAAAATGAAGATGCTATCCTCTTTGTCAAAGATTTCATTAATGTTCTATACCACTATGTCGATGGCATTTTAATGATTGTCAAGAATAAGCAGATAGCCAATGAGTTTACTTCCAGCATCAACAGTAATGTATTTGGGTTAACTGCATAACTGGAACAATTGGACAAGAAACGAATCCATTTTTTGGACACATATCAAAAAAAGGTAATCTATTTTCCATCTCTATATTCAGCAATGGTAGATTAAGCCAGATTGAGGTTCTGGCAAAAAAATTTATGGGGCATCTAAAAAAATGTATGTATATGTATATATATATGTGTGTGTGTGTGTGTGTGTGTGTGTCTTCTTCTTTTAGTAATATGGAGGTTTTAGCTGGCGCTTTTTCCTCCGATTGCGAGTTATTGTCTGAGTGTCATGTGAAGCGACGAGTCGTTACTATGTATCGTTCTAGTTGGGCGATGTGTCGTCGTGGGTCCGCTAGTGGCCGAGGCCAGTAGATTGCGTCCAGATCTTGTAGTGAAGTGATGTCGACGCCGAGTGCCACTCTGAGGTTTGTTCTCTCTTGTAGATATGCCGGACACTCGATCCAATAGTGGAAGGATGTTTCAAGGTTGCCACAATGTGGGCACGCCAGTGTTAGGTAAAGTTTACGGGTGTATTTGAAAACGTTTAACGGAGCTGTGTTCGTTCTAAGTCGATACAGGAGAACTTCCAGTTCGTGGCTTGAGCTGCCGTCTGAAGGCCAATACTGGAATCGGCGGAGGTGTTTAAGTGCCCGGTTTGAGGCTATCGTGTGCCAGTTCTGGAGGATCGCTTGGCGTTGGGACGAGAGTGTTGACGCCATTGCGTCGCGTTGGTCTAGCGCTCGAAGGATGGATCCGTCCATTGTTGTTCTACGTGAAAAAATGTCAGCCATCTCGTTAATGGGAATGCCGACATGGCCCGGTGTCCAGACCAGGTCTATTGGCTGTGTGGTTGTCTCGAGCTGTGTCGTGATTTGTAGTATAACGGCTGCCGAAGTGGACGAAGCATTGTGGATTGCCTTTAGCGTGGAGAGACTGTCGGTGAAGATGGTTATGTGCCCCTTGTAGTTCTTTGTTAGACTAAGGGCTACTTTAATTCCCATTGCTTCCGCTGAGAAGACTGAGCTGAACGGGTGAACGCGGAATGTTTTATAGTCGCCCCATTTGGGGATGACGATTCCAATTGTTGTTCTTGACTCTGTTTTTGATGCGTCTACGCCGACGAGTAGAGCTTGGTTCCAGTGCTTTTCGCATTCTGCCATGAAGAGACTATAGTATTCCGCTGGCGTTAGGCCTGGTGTTTGGAAAGATAGGCCCTGATCCCATATCCTTCTCCGCGGTGTTTCCCACGCTGGAGGGGGAGGTGTGTATCGTGTAATGTCCGAGGGACGGATATTACTTTCCGTCGTCCATTTTGCTGCGTAAGTCTCAAATGGTTCTTGATGTTGTTGCCAGCGATAAAAGTCAAGATACTCTGTTTTATGGAAGTATTTGAATAAAGGGGACCATTTATTCCAGGACAAGTGACGAAGATATAGGCGGATCGCTTGTAGCCTGAAGCTAGTCTCTAACGGGAGAACTCCTGCTTCCGCCAGAACTGAGGGTGTTGGGGTTGTTCGTGGGAGTCCCAGGGCCACTCTAAGGGCCGCTAAGTATGGTGGATACAAAGTCTTTAGAGTTGTGATTGGGGCCGTCGCGAAGACCGGCGAGCCATATGATAGTGTAGCTTTGATTGTTGTGTTCACTATTCGGAGTAGGTGGATTGCCCTCGCTCCTCGTCTCGGGGAAGCTATGATTCGAAGGAGCTGTATCGCTCTGCCCACTTTTGTTCGAAGGTAGTCCATGTGATGTGTCCACGTAAAGGATGACGAGATGATGACTCCCAGGACCCGTTGGTGCGTCCTCTGTGGGATCGGCTCCTCTGCTATTGTGAGTTCAATCGGTGGGCGGTTTCGCTTCTTCGACATGTCAAGGACCGCGCTTTTTGCTGGCGAGAAGTTAAAGCTCCATAGATTGGCCCAGTGTTCCATCGCAGCCAGTCCCTGTTTCAGTCTCTCGATTGTTGCTTTTCGGTTCGGGCCCGAGGCGACCAGCGTCAGGTCATCTGCATAGGAGATGCAGTTCACCCCTCTTGGGAGGGCCTCCCATAGATCTGCTAAGTAACAAGTGAAGAGGAATGGCGCCAAGACGCTCCCCTGTGGCACCCCGTGTGGGTAGGGCAGGCTGGGCGAGTGCGTCCCTTTCCACCGTACTCTCCCCGTGCGGTGACAGAGAAATTGTCTTAGCCAATGGATTGCTCGCCCTTGTATCCCTAAGTTTTCCAGTTTGGCTATTAGTGCCTGGGGGCAGACTGAGTCATAGGCCCCTGCGATGTCTAGTGTCACCATAAATGTCCAATGTCGTCGAGCACGAGCTATCGATATTATGCGGTGTAGGGTGACCAGGGCCGCTAATGTTCCTCGACGTGGTAGGAACCCAAATTGAAATTCTGGAAGTAGATGGAAGTGTTCCACGTGATGTAGGAGGCGTCGGAGTACCATGCGTTCAAATATTTTGGCCAGAACAGAAGTTAGCGCAATCGGGCGGTACGCTGACAGTTCTGAAGAGTCGCCCGTCGGTTTTAAGATGGGAATTATCGTGGACTCCGTCCATGTCCTGGGGACCTGTCCTGTTTCCCATATGTCGTTGTATATTCGTAAGAGTCGTTGTCGACTGGAGTCATCCATCGCTGACACGGTACGAAGAGGAATCCCGTCGCTTCCTGGTGTGCTGTGTTTTGAGCTGTTGATTGCTAGAGTCAGTTCACGGTGAGTGAAGGCAAAGTCTAGGGTCCAGTGTGGGCGTCCATGTGGTTCCGGAAGGGGGGCGAACGTCCCCTGCTGTCGTTTCCGTGCAAAGTATTGATTTAGTTCCCGCGCTTGGGACTCAGGATCAATCAGAAGACAGCCAGAGAGAGATCGGATGACACCGTAAGTCTCGGGATGCGTGTGTTCTGTCGCGCGGAGGCGTCGGAGCATGCGGTAGATTGAACCCGTGGCAGCGCCGAGTTCACAAAACCGATCCCACCACTTTCTGCGTGCCTGGCGCACTTCTCTCCGAAGGCAAGCAGAGATTCGTAAGTATTCCCTCCACCAGTTAGAATCTCCTAACCTGCGCGCAGTGCGGAAAGCGCGGCGTTTCTGCGCGCGGAGGTGGCTACATCTCGCTGTCCACCAGGGGTACCTAGAGTTTTTGTACGCCGCCCTGACGGAGGTATGCTGTTGCTTGCTCTGGATGAGTAACTGTTCTAGGTCTACGTACGTAGTTGGGGGCTGATCTGCCGCGAGGGAGGCTGAAATTGTTTCCTGTACTCCCGTCCAATTGGTAGTGGTATAGACGGTGGGTCTGCGAATGTTGTTGGGAGGAGTCAGACCTGGAGCTCGGATCTCCGTCCGAATTGGGACGTGATTACTGCCAAGTGTGTCATGAAGGGGGCACCAGGTGACCTCGTCGGACAGATCCGAAGAACAGATAGTAATGTCGATTGCCGAGGCTTTGCCTGCGCCCCAAAAGTGCGTGGGCTGGCCCGAGTTTAGCAGTACGCACTCTGCGTCTAGGATCCAGGAGTATAGAGAATTGCCCGCGTGGGTAGGAAGATGGTTAAGATTGTCCCACAAAGGGTGCCGGACGTTCCAATCGCCTCCCAATATGTATGGGGTCGGGAGCGTGTGTGTTATTTCTTCCATCTGTTCACCGGTGACTCTGCCGTGAGGGACGTAAATGTTAATGAGGGTGAGTTTAATGTTCCTGCCAAATAGGTCTACGCGTTGTACCTCGATGTCCGGCTCCATGTTCGGTACCGAAGCGCTCGTTGCTGCCCAGCTGGACGAGACGGCGATGAGAAGACCGCCGCCTATCGCGCCTTGCCGATCCCGGCGGAAAATGTTGAAACCTGGTAGTGTAAAGGACGTCCCCGGGCGGAGCCACGTTTCTTGTATCAGGAGAACGTCCGCGCTCGGAAACCATTCCGAGTGAATCAATTGCGAGCGATTGGCGCGGATCCCTCGTGCATTCCACTGAAATACTCTAAGAGGAGGGTTACCCATCAAAGGATCGATTTAAGCGTGGGGCTCGCTTGCTTAGCTTTACAGTATCCGCTACTGATGTGGACGTGTCAGGTATGTCCGGTCGCCGCGAGGTCTGGATAAGATCCAACTTCGCTGTTGATGTGCCGCGCTCGCTGCTTGTCGCAAAGGAGCAGTCCGAGTCGATGTCCTCAGACATCTCTGAAGCATCTGCATTTCGTCGGGCTTCTTGTCCCTGTAAGGAGAAGTGTGTTCGCGGTGTTTCATCCTGAATTTGTTTTTTGCCTTTTTTGTCTTTTTTATGGCGTTTAGGCGGAGGGAGACTCGGCGGAGTCATGAACGCCTCTTGTTGACCGGATGGAGCGATGTTCGTCTGCTGCGCCTGTCGTTTACGCGGGTCCGCTTCTGAGGTTGGGGCTGCTGTCATCGCCGCTATCTTTTCCTCTAGTCGTTGGATGCGGGCTGTGCACGCCTTTAGTTGGTTAGTGAGTTGTTGCATCGCTTCGACCAGTTGGTGAGATATTTCCGTTGGGTGTGTTACCGCCGGTGGTTTTCCCGGTTCCTCCAAGGGACGCGGAGGCGTCCGAGTGCTCGGGGCCAAACCAGACGTCACCGAGGCGTAGGACTCCCGTCTGGGAGTAGGTCGCGACGCCGGCGGGGCCTGCGGCTCAAATCGTAGTGCGCTGCGGCGCAAGCGTTCCGCCTCCTCTCGAACGCGAGGGCATTTAGCGTCAGAAGCTATGTGATTCCCTCCGCAACGGCAGCAGCGAGGAGTTGTGACCATACAGCCGGAGGTAGAATGTCTGCCTCCGCAACGTCCACACACAAGTGAACCTCTACAAGAGCGGGCCGTATGCCCGAACGCCTGGCAGGATGCACAGGCGCGGGGTCGCGGAATAAACAGGGAGCAGGGGTACCGACGAAAACAGACCGATACATGGTCTAGTTCGTCCCTGCCTATTACTGACAGCAAGACTGTGCGACTGGGGAGGCGTTGACCACCTTCTAGTCTGGTAAAGCGGCGGACCTCAGAGATTCGAAGCTTCTCGTCCTGAATGGCCGCGAGTATCTCGGCTGCGGATATAGAGTCGTCCACATCCCGTATTAGGAATTCTGTGTGTACACAGTCCGGCGCCAGCCTAGCTACTACCGGCTGAACGCCCAGGTGAGTGAGCGAGAGGGCCTCCTTTGCACACCCGTAGTGGGCTGTTTTCAGAAGGAGGGCTCCCGCGCGAGTGTATCTGACGTCCTGTAAATGGGAATGGTTT
Organism: Olivierus martensii; assembly: GCA_000484575.1. Taxonomy (NCBI): domain Eukaryota; kingdom Metazoa; phylum Arthropoda; class Arachnida; order Scorpiones; family Buthidae; genus Olivierus; species Olivierus martensii. The sequence goes on from AYEL01048552.1 coordinate 6,248, forward strand.
GAAATTGTGGACCGCAGACACTCCGAAAGAGCGCTAGGTTTCAATTTTGGGAGGGGACGCGCTTCAGGGCCCCTGAGGAAAATTGCAAACTGCCGTGGACGGAAGTGGATTGATTGACAATAGTCGAGCGTTTCCAAGTCCGACCACCCCCCAATTGCCCTGTCCACCGGGACAGTTGCCGGGGGATCCTCTTGTCGTAACCCTTCCTCGCCCATTCGGAGGAAGACCGCTCTCCGGAGCCGACAAGGAACACCGGATCCGTAAATTCCAAAACCCTAAGACAAGTACCTGAGTCCCCGGGACAGTTGAACAGGTTGATGTCACCAGACCCCTGAACTGCACTGTAACTTCGAAAGTTCGGTGGTGTAGAAAGGACCACACTAGTTGAAGAAAAGTCCAGGAACTTTGGGATGGGAATTCCTGCCAGGAGAAATTTCCGAAGATTCAACTTCTAACTTAGCAAAGTTCTTCGTGCCACACACAGAAACAGTGCCCAAGCCAAACAATAACTCTTCCCCGATAACGACAATAAGAGGAGAGGAAGATGCAGCTCATCAAAAAATCCTAATTTACTAAACTGTGTGTGTGTGTGTGTGTGTGTGTGTGTGTGTGTGTGTTTTACAGAGAGAACTATGGTCGAAAAATCCTAATTTACTAAACTGTGCGTGTGTGCGTGCGTGTGTGTGTGTGTGTGTGTGTGTGTGTGTGTGTGTGTGTGTTTTACAGAGAGAACTATGGCTTCATTATAACAAAAAATTAAACATACATAATATATGATAATATTTTTATATCAAATTATTGCAACAAATTTTTCTTTATAACAACATCAGCATAAATTATATTTCAAGTAATTATAAAGAAAAATTTTTGTATATATTTTATGCTGTATAAAATATATTTAAAAAATACAAAGATGAAAAACAAAAAATAATAATAATTTTTTAAGGAAAAAAAATTTAAGTTGGAGTAAAAAGATAAATATTTTCCCTTGAGTTTTCTTTAACAAATTCATCAATTATTTTTGAAGTATCAATGTTATTTAATGCTTCTTGTTTCATACTGTTTAATCCTTCTTCTTGCTAGTTTTTATTCTTTTTAAGACAAAGAAAGATCTTTTTTTCCAATAAATTAAAAATAAGAATACTGTATTCAAAAAATTTTTTCAATAATTTCTATATTCAGAAAATTTGTATTCAGAAAATTTGAAAATTCTGTAACAGCATGATATACTTGTGTAGCAGTATTGAATGTGTATCTATTTTCTTTTAAAAATAGTAGAAACTGTTCCAATTCATCATCAAAATGCATAATATCTATATCATTCTTATAGATCTCTCTAATTTTTCCATATAGTTTTTTCTGGATTAGTCAACCTCAAATCAAAGAATATTTTAAAATTTTCTATATTATTCTTATTTGCTTAATTTCTACCAGCAAGTTCTGTTATCATACTGTCATAAAAAACATTAAAAGAATTAAAAATGAAATTTCCTGATGATGAAAATAAATGATTTTCTTCATTACTTTCATCAAAAAAATTTTATGATCTATGTATTTGATCTTGTTCTTCAAAAATAAAAGATGTCATATCAAAATATTTCACAAATATAGAACAGGAACAATGAACTTTCACAAAAACCAAAAAGCTGATCTGAAGTCAGGACAGGGCCAGTGCTAGGGATTTGTCCTCTCTGGGAAGAATAAATTTGGCATCCCTAAGATCTTAAGTAGAAACTATTTGTTCTTTCTGAATTTATTAAAGTATTAGTTCAAATTATTTCTAATCATTAAAATATTCCATTGTAATTCAAGGGCTAGATTTTGGCTAGTATATTTGGATTTATTAAAGTATAAAATCACAAGATTATTTATTCAATAGAATTGCCTAATTTTTCAAGGCACTACAGTTGAGTATCTTGACAAATAGTCACATTCATTAGATAGAGGTGGGGTAAAAAAAGTATTAAACATTAGTTATTTAGACCTCTCAAACAAAATTGTTTTATCTTATATATATATAATTTATACTTATAACTTATATATATAATTTGGATTGTATGCTTGTATCTATTAATCTCCTAAATAGTAAAAGCTACAGCCATCAAACTCAGCACAATTCTTTTTGATGTTATTTAAATAATTATGCTATTCAATGATTTTTTTTAGGATAAAGTTTCTAAAATAAATTATGAATAGTCTAACAAGCCACAAAATTTAACAATTTAGTCAACAGATAGCACTATATGTCATTATAAAAGGCAAACTTTCTATACTGAAGGCTTTTGACAGTGTCATCTATTGACTAAACTGTGAATTCTGTGGATTTTTTTTTTAATTATTTGTAATTTTCAAGTAATTTTCTAAAAAGTCATTGAATAGACCAGTTATTTGAATGGAATAATAGGAAAAGTCTTTCCAAGTTTGTTGAAGTTTCCATTAAGGAGATTACTTAACACAGATATACAAACAAACAACATAAAATATATATAAGATTTCTCTAGTAAGCAAAAAGTTAACTATGATACAGTAATGTCTTATCATTGTTTTTACATTTATCATATAAATTTATATATTATATTATATTGTAATTCTAAATTATAATGATGAATTAAAAATTTCATAATTTCTACATAAAATTTATATTATTGATTTTCAATTGATTGAAGTCTATAATTATTTCTATCATATTTTATCTAAATTAATTGTTTATAATAAAATAATTATTTTCTCAGATAATTTATATTTCTGAAGTTTTACCATCAAACTGATTCAAAATTACATCATACTAATCAACATCAACATTTAATATAAATCATATTTTAATAATTTCTAACATAATAATGTTTGAAAAATTTGAGAATAGATTATTGATTATAACTCTAAAATAACAAATTTTTATCAATTATTAGATTTATAATTCCATGTAAGAAATAATTAATATTTAATTAGTATATTTTGTTAATTAGAAATTAAAAGTATTATTGTTGTTAAAAATTAAACTGTATTATTATTTTGTTTCAAAACAAAAAAACAAAAAAAACTAAAAATTTCTATTCTTTGATATCTTGATTAAATAAAATAAATCCATAAATCTTTATAGATATATATATATATAAACTAATATATCTATACAATTTTACCTCCATCCATAACATATTCACTTGTCAATTGAATTGCAGCACCAAATCCTCCTAGCTTTACAGGAGCAGAGTTTTCTTTTGTTGATAATAATATACAATGAGGTTTAATATCCCTGTGTATAATGTCGTTGTCATGGCAATAACGTACAGCATCAAATATTTGTTTCATATAATGACTGTTAAAGAAAAATTTAATTAATTTAAAACTTTTACCACTAAAACATATCAGTAATTCAATATCATCAATAAAATTATACAAATTATAAGTTTCAATACAAAAATGACAATATTATTATTATTTAATTCATTAATCTAACTATATCACATAGTATTAGATATGAACAAAAACTATTAATCAGATATTTTAAGTCAAATAACAGTGAACTAATTTTGAGCTAAACTATAATTTAATAATTATTTATTAATCAAGATTATGGTGTCACCATCTATTGAGTTAATAATTAATTTAATTTTGGTAACAAAATTGGCAATTAATTTAATTTTTTTACTCCCTCTATTTAGTATGTGAATGTATCATGTATCTGTTTTTCACCATGCATGTATAAATGGAGAGGGTTAAAACAACTATATTATAAATTTACTTTTATCTTATAACAGTTTATATTAGACCTGAAAGAAAGTTGAAAATGTTTGTCAAATAAAGTAATTTTTACAGTTTTGTGTTAGTTTTTGAAATAATTCTAATTACATACAATTCTATACATCAATTTTTCATTTCATAAATTTATTTAAAATAAAATCATTTGAAATTCCATTTTAAACATTTACTGAGTTACTTATTGTACTATGTTGTCCTATCATTTGTGTTCAAAAAAATAAAGCATTTGCTGATTTTATAAATAAAAGTTTTGGTTTTTTTTACAATGTCACAAATCAAATTGACTTTGCCCTAACAATTGCTGTGAAAAGTGAAATCATTAGTGTATGTCATGTGCCTGCAGAATAAGCTATTAAGGATGCTTTCAGACAAGCTCTGTAAATTTGTATTACTCCAACAAAATATTTGATCTCACCCAATATGAGCCTAGGTAGGTTGTAATATATTGCAAGTATATATAATATATCTTCTATAAGAAGCAGCATTATATTAATGATCATATTTATAATGAAAGTTTATTAGGACTGACAAGGAGAGGACTCGAGGGCCGGAAAATGGAATGAAACGAAATTTATTTCTGTAAGAGTTCTTGAATAGTACTAAAACACAGTAAAAGGTTAGAGGCCAATGGCTAGCCATTATGGAGAAAAATGACCTCGAAGAAAGACGCGACGAAAGTATACCAGTTCGTTATACTAATTAACAACGAGTTGTCGTGGCAGCGTGGTTAAGCAGCAAACTTCCATGCGGTCGGCCTAGGTTCTATTCCCGCTAGTTACATTTTTTTTTTTCTTTGTTTATTCGTATTAGCAGAAATATCAATTG
>AYEL01048560.1:0-11323 GCA_000484575.1 Olivierus martensii
ATATATATACACACAACATATATAAATGTATGTATGTTCATTGAAATATTTATATTTACAAAACAAGTAAATAAATCAAATATTACAAAAGTCTGAAGTTTTTATGCCATTATTGCAACATATGACTTTATTAATATAAAAATAATTTAAAATAAATAAAATGAATTACCATTTAGAAATGAATTATTGCAAAGGTAAATACTGCTGTATTTAGAATATAAAATGCTCATAAAAATTCAAAATATTATTTTTATAGTTACATAACAACCACTGTATAATATGTGATAAAAATTTTAGAATTATTTATATGAATGATTATTCATATGAAAAATAATAAAGTAGTAATATGAAAAAAGCTAATGATAATATTGATGTGATATTATAAATAATGGAATTTTTAGATTCAACTTGTAGGAAATAATTTTAATCAGATGAAATTGCATTTTTTCATACCTTGCTAACTATTTCGACTTTGACTAGCCTGAGGTCAATTTGTAGACTAATCATTATTGTATTTACAATATATGATTATTTTATTAATTAATGCAAAATTGAACTGTAATTTTGAGATTTAAATTTTGAAAGATATTGAACATATAGTTTGCTGAGATAGTGAAATAATAATCCAGCTATCTAAAACAAATTTTGAAAAAAAAAATTAATACAATAGTTTGTTAATACTGAGTTAATACTAATTCTGTTTCAATTTTTCAGATTCTGTGCTGTTCAATTATTCTAAATATCTTACCTTGAAATTTTTTTCCAGCATCTTCATTGTAATATATAACTTTCTTGCATTATTTCTAAAAGATATATTTTTAATTTTGAAATTCTAAGTATCACTAAAACTGAAAAAAATGTTACTATTCCTGATTGAATATCTTGTCTAGAATAGAGTAAAAGGATTGTTTTACGAAACGCAGCAGAAATGGTGGATGGTGACAGTTTGAAATATGAAAAAGAAAACTTGCTGAATGATGAAATAAAAACAGCTGTGAATTAAAAAAATTGGAAATTTTTCTTGTGTGTAGTTTAACATCATTTTCCATCCTGTGGATACCAAGCAGTGGGGCATTCCAATACCCATCACAACCTAGGTGGGTGAATCACCCACCTAGGTTGGTGATTCACCTAGGTTGGTGATTCACTAGAGTGTAGTGATGATTTCCAATGCCCAACACAGCTTAGGTAGATGGCTTGATGGCTTTCCACTAGAGTGTAGTGATGATTTCCAATGCCCAACACAGCTTAGGTAGATGGCTTGATGGCTGATTCCATCTAGTGTGGTTATTAACTCTCAGGTAGATGAGGTTCAACAGGAAGGGACATTCATCCTGAAAAACATCTGAAGATCTGAAATACGGGAATTGAACCCGGATCGTCTAGACTGGAAACATCGCAGGCTTCTATCGCAACCATCTGGCGATGGAAGTTATATAGGGTGAAGAAAAACTTCGTCGTAAAATTTTGTATACTGATAAGAGGCCTCGAAACAAGTCGAAAATGTTTAATGAACATATGGTCTAAATGGCACCGTTTTCGAGTTATAACCCTTTAAAGCTAGCCAATCATCATCGAGTTTAAACAATGCGTCACGACGCGTCGCGTTGTCAAGACATATCGCATTGCGTCGTTCTCCTATTTACTACCGAGTAACAAGAATGCGAGCAACGCATTTTGACAATGCGACGCGTCGTGATGCTTTGTGTACTCGATGGTGATTGGCTAGCTTTAAAGGGTTATAACTCGAAAACGGTGCCATTTAGACCATATGTTCATTAAACATTTTCGACTTATTTCGAGGCCTCTTATCAGTACACAAAATTTTACGACGAAGTTTTTCTTCACCCTGTATATTAAAAATGAATATGGGAGAACCTGAAGAGTAAACTTTTTATTATTCTTAATATATTGCGACTCCTTTCCATGATAGCATATTTTAAAAATAATAATGTGTTCAGATGGGAGATTCAAAGCAAGTAAGTTTACTGTAATTTGATGTTTAGTGAATCATTATTATTTTATTTTTTTTTAATTTTTAATATTATTAATTTTTAAAATTTGTTGAATTATGTAATAATATCTCTACTCAAAATCGTAGGCCTATAGTTAAGAAGTTATAAAAGAAAAAAATAGTTGCAAAAATATAGTGAAAGTTGGAAATAACGCTCATGTTTAAAAGATTCTCTTGATATGTTATGTAAAAAATAATAACAAAAAATTTATGAAAGTTAAATACATCTGCATAAAACAATATTTATTCAGTTATTTGATTGTGACAGTATTTATTTTATTTGGTGTTTTTACAAGTATATTCGAATTGTATTTGATATTAAAACTATTGTATTTTTTGACTGTTATCATTTTAAATATTTAGTTTTCATTTTCAGATTGTATACTTTTCCTCAATTTCGCACTTAAAATGATCTTTACAAACCGTAAAGTAAGGGTTTTGTTATATGATGAATACTCAAGGAAGTTGTGAATACTCCATCTTTATCTGATAGCCATGAATGTGAGCCATTAAGATTGTAAGTTCTAATTAGAAAATAATAAAAAAATAAAACGATAGAGAAGAAGAATATCTATGAATCGATACCTGATAATCCGGATATCATTTTCTATCTGATAGCCATGAATGTGAGCCATTAAGATTGTAACTTCTAATTAGAAAATAGCGAAAAACGATAGAGAAGAAGAATATCTATGAATCGATACCTGATAATCCGGATATCATTTTCCAGATTTTACAATCGAATTAGATACAAATTGTTAAATCCCGCTCTTCAGTTGCTGGTCGATTCCATTATAGGTGTGACAACCAACAATAGTCTCTGAAATGAACCAGTCACTTAAATATCTGATAAGGAAGGAAAAGCAGTGTGAAATCAAGAAAAGTTCTTTTCTTTCTCGATTCTCTGCTGAAAATTGAAAATGACCCAAAAATCGTTTTTTACCTGAAAATCTAGTGTTAATAGTATAGGAGTAAGCCATATGTTATCCCTACACTGCTACATTTAGCACCATCTGTTGGTAATAATATAAACCAAAATTGTGATGAAAATGAAATTATATCCTTAGGGTAAATCGATCTTATAGTATTGTAGAAGGCAGCTTTATGGTGTCTTTTAATGGCAGAATACCACTACAATTTCATGAAAATCTGATAATTAGTTCAAAAATTATTAATAGAGGTACACAAACAGACATGAGCCCGATTTTATAAGCCTTCATTTCTTACGGAAAGTAGACTAAAAATTCAATATTTCTAATCAACAAATGTAATCATATTCATAGTACTCAGCACTGGATTCTCTCTTCACAGTGAGAAAGACATTCTGATTTCTTGCATAAAATTGAAAATGGAATTTTTATGAACGTCTCCATTATCATAAATGCTGATAAAATTTTTAATATAGCAATTACTAACAAAATGCATTTTTTTTTTTTTTAATTTTAAAAGAAATTTTATCGACTATTTTTAAAATTTACGATAAAAATCTTTTTGAATCATAACAATTATTGTTATAAATAAATCAAATAAATGAAATTATGAATGATTCTGCATCAAATTAAGAAACATCTAGTGGATATCTTATGCTGTATTTTTATTTTATCTTGTACAGTATATCTAATTTCATTACCACTGATTCGGCAGATAATGTAGATGCATTTACAGTATTGTAGTTCAGTGGTAGCTATATAAGTAGCAACAGTCTCCTAATTTTAGTTGGAAGTGTGTTTTAATATTTTTTTTCCTTCATTTTTATTTTAAATATAAAAAAATTGTAGCATCAGATATACCAATAATTCTGTTAAATATGAACACAACTATCTTTTCATGCGTAAAATTCAAGATTTTATTTGTATTACATACTGCATTTCATTTTTAGCTTCAGAAATTTTCCACTTAAAAATCTTTAAAAATCTATCTTAAAATACTATTTAATGAAATTCGTTTTCGATTTACAAGTATTGATATATACTGTACTGATGTAGATATCGGATAAAAAATATAATTATCCTAATAAAGTTGAGCATTTTTTGTTAGAAAAAATCTTCAAGCAAATTAGAACCAGATAAATTGATAAGCATACATTTTCAATATTATTTAAAGAATATTCTAATTTGAAAGAGTGATCGCTAGAGAGATATTGACGTCATCAGAGAAAGATAATATCTATATCGTATTATATATAATCTTTCGTACTGTTGAGTAAAGTGAGTCAGCCGTCCACTTAGTTATGATTATGCCGTTATTAAGAAGAATGATATCACGAATATATTATAAACGTATTAATCATATTTCCAGATTTCGGATGAGTTAGAAAGTTGAAATTTTAAACAAACATAAGTTATGAATTGTAATCAAGAAAAAAAATAAATAAACAGATGTGCTATTTCGGAATGATTAAAAATGCCTGATTAGAAAAAACTGACATCAAAGTCGTCTATCTTCTAAACTTCGTAAAACTCTATCAAATGGTTCAAAAATTATTAGGAGAAATCTCAGAGGAGTCATAACTTTGAATTTCTGTTATTTAAGTAAAAAACTATAGATTAGAATATAGATTAATTGATATGACTTAAGGTAATCAATTAATTCTTTCAAAATCTAATAATTCAGTAGCATGATCTTCTTGATAATTACTTAAAAAAAATCCATCAATCAGTTCAAAAGATGTTAAGAGAATATTGTTGAAGTTTGAAAGTTCTCCATTTTCAAATAATTAAAGTTACTGAATCGAAAAATGATGCATCGTGGTCACCTTAATGGTAACATATCCTTAGCGAATTTGATAAAAATTTAATACTTCAAAAGTTATCAGTGAGGAACATGAAAATAGGCAACATGGTAATCTAATAAATCCTGTTTTTAGAAGGAAAGTAAAACGAAACCTACTTTATACGTTCTACTTTTCAAACTATTAATATTTTATATTTGTAGGAGCGGTTGTAAATGTGAACAAAAATAGGCACTGGCTAAAGGCGACAAAAACTGAGTTACAATTAAAAAATATTTTTATACAAATTCAAAGTGTAATTGGGAAAAGAGTAACATATTTCTCATCAAAATTAATAAATTACGTTCTTCGCGAATTAAAACATAAAAGAATTAATTTTTGAAACTATATTGGTATATCAATAACATGAGGAGCGTCAATAACTAAAGTGCAACTTATATGCAATATTTTCTAAATTCAAAATAAAAATGCTAAATAATATAGATCTACTAATAGTTGCTAATACATTTATTAAATATTATAATTATTTCTGTTAAGATATCTTAAACATTAAAATATTGTATTGTATATATAGGTACTGTACTCTTAAACAAAACTACTAATAGCTCTACTTTCCTTCAAAAAATGCGTTAAAAATGGTGTTCTATTTATTTAATGTCAATTAAACAAAGAAATTTATGAAAATTATATTTTCTAAAATCTATTATATTGTGCTTTAAATTTTTAATAAAAATTATTCACTATGTGTTTGAATTTTTTAAATAAAATGCCCTTTTCGTTGTAGATTAACTTACTTATGACATATTTGAACAACAGATATGCAATGACAGAAAACTTCTTAATTTTCAAGTTTTCTTCATATACTATGGCATATCGTAATAACAGAACTTTTTGTTAAAATTTTCTGTATTTTATTTATATTCCGTATGAATAATCTATCAGGATGGTGCTAACTATAAGAAGCATGTTGGTAAGACATTTGTTGATGTTAATTGCTAGTGGACTTTATTAATGAATGTACCAAATTATTAAAATTTATGTTAATTTTTTTTTAAATATTGCTTAAAATTTATTTTAATACTAAATAGATCCATGTCATGAATTATATTATAATTAAAATATAAAAGCTTGAAAACAGATATAGAAAACATTTTAATTGATATTAGGTTAAATATAAATCTTCTTTTTATCAATTTAATAATTTTTATATCAATCCTTCTTCTAACAAGTAAGATTTTAACTTTAAAAATAAGACAAATTTATTTATAGATGTAGCTGCAATTGTAATCTTTTCATTAAATTCATTTCCTCAGACCTCATTCCGGCATTACATGAAAATTTTTGTCGTTGCCTTATGCACTTTTTCTGTTGAATTGTGCTGGAAAGTTTCGTTAAGTGCTATGAAATTCTTCGAGAAATTTAAATGTGAATTTTGCCTTCAAACTGCTGAGATATTCTCTTATTATTTCCATGAAATTTAGTTAGAAATTCGAACATCAATTAACATTTTATCTTCAGTCATTTAAAAATGGTGGACATTCAATCATCTGAGGTTTTTCTATAATAATTACTGAACTGTTCGATAGATATTTATGACATTATAGATAGATTTGATAATATTTTAATCTCTTATCTTTAATCATTCCAAAATACAGCACACGTTCATTAAAATAGGCGATTGTTTTTTTTTACAAAATTGCTAATATAATTTTAGATAGAATTATAATCATGTAAAGTTCTAAAGCGTCAATAAAAATCATAAAATTATGCAATATTGTAAATTATGTTAATCTATACATCTTTTAATCTACTAAACTCAATAATCGTTAACATATTCTATACTATATCACTTGGATATTCTTCGTTTTAGATAATCTGTAAAATATTTTTGGTTAAAATTGTTAACAGTTAAATAACAAAATTATAAACTAAGCATGTATATTTTATTTATAAAACAAATTAGTAACTTCTGAATGAAAATTTATAAATGAATCTGAAAATTCTTTATCAAGTAGGTTAATTTCACATTGAAACTAGCACATAAAAAAAACCATCATTATCTGAAATGTCTTTAATTAATTAATATCTTGGGCATTCCAATATCTTTAGAATATATTAAATTTATTATAAGTTTTTTAATATTTCTTTAATTCAGTTTTGAAAAAAATTACGAATCTCTTCAAAACGAAATCAATCACTAACAAACCATTTGATGCTATACTGTACACTTCTTCGAAATAATTAATTATTTCAGTTAATCCTAATACAATTAACAGTTTAAGAATTAAATTAGTTAAAATATTCGACAGAATATTAAAAGGAAAATGTTTTATCAGTAAATTTTTCAGTTTTCTCTCTAAATTCTTTCTTTTTATATTATTGAATAATTTGTACCTGTAAACATATTCGGATATATTAATATTCTGTTAGAATATTTTTTATCTGCTCGTCTTCTCTTTCAAATTGTTTTAAATTAGGATTTTAATGCCATATTGGAAAATATAATCATATTTGAACAGTATAATATGTGAAACTGATCTAAAGCAATATGTAATTGCACTTTACGATTAGTAAATTTAGTAAATAAAAGGAACTATCATAATGATTTTTTATATTACTGATAGCTTAGATATTAACTTCAAAACAAAATAAATAGAGTAAAATTTTATAAATTTATAAATTTTTTTTCACTTAACAAATTTCTTTGGAAATATTCCAGCATAGCAATTTTAAGTCTAAATTTCATATATTTCTTGATAAATATATCTTTGCTACTATTATAAATATAAGAATGACTTAGAAGGATGGAATTTTCTCAAGAAACTTAAAATATATAAATTTATTCATGTTTAAATATATGTTATAAATTTATGTATTTATTTTCTTTCATTTTGAGAAACTGCTTTAGTTAGATCAACGCGTTTATAAAATTTCAAAGAAAATTATTCAAAGATTTTAAACATATAGGTATCATTAAGAAGATCTCTCTAATTATCTTAAATCCAATAAAGTTGATCAAATTTATCCGAATATCATAATTATCACTCGAACTACAAAAGATCTGTCTGTTTGAGGAATGTAGAAAAATAATTTACAGACGTTTAGACAAAGTAATATATAAATTTCTTCATGTTAAATACCGTAGCTTATAATATAAAAATATTCAATTTTTATTTTTTATGAGTTTTCATTTTAATACAAATAAAACAAACGCATTCAAATTTGATCAATCTAATTTACAATTAACTAAGGACGGAAGATAATGTCTCCAAGCACATTATTTAGGATAATAGTAGTGTTGAAGATCGATTAAACCATTGAAAGGTAACATCGATGTTAGAAAACATCGGTCCCAAAAACATCGATGTTTTTTTTGTGCATTGTCAGTAACAGCTGCATTGACATATTCTTCCATCTATTTCCAGTATTTTATCAACTGCTTTAGTTTATTAGCTAGATACTCGCTAGTATACCGTTCTTCCAATATAAAAACATCCAATGCTACATTGCATGGTTTATTTTCCTCATCTATAAGGTGGACAATCATGCTCATGTAACTCCTCCTCTGGATGCCTGTCCATAAATCAGTTGTCAATAAGCAAAATTTTTGTTTGAACTGTTGTTTGACTATGGATACTATATCACTACAGTATATTTATCGAAAATTAGTCTTTTAATTTTTGGTCGAGAACGAATTTTGTACGAAGATGCTATTGTCTTTACATTCGTGAAATGTTGAAAACTTCTCTATCCAAATACTCAATAGCTTATCGTCTTTTACACATTACAAGTATAAGAGCTTGATTTACCTTATTTTCTGCTGATTCACCTGATTTGAACTCCTCGATGCTCCTAAACGTCTCAGAAATTTTTCTTTGTTTTCCTGGGAGAGGTTGTGTCAATGATACTTCGTCAGTATCTTGATAACATTTTTTTTCCTTCTGCAAGTCTTTCTGAACTCTAAGAAGTTGTGGATGTTTGCTTTCAAGATGACACTAACGTAGTATTACCACTAGTTTTCAGTTCTTTTGAATAATACAGTATATGCAAGTTTCAGAATTAGTTTTATTTTTAGCAAAATGTTGCCACAGTAAGGTTTTCGAGGCATACTTACTGAGATACAAAGGCATAAATACATTTGAAATTTTAAAAAAAGAAACCGAAAGCATTTCGAATATTAATTAAATGACGATAATAGTATGTCTCGTGACAAATATAAGCACTCAATCAATATTGCCACACGGATTGTTCAATTTTCCTAAAGCAAAAGTTTCTCGTGGCAAATATAAGCACTCAATCAATATTGCCACACGGATTGTTCAATTTTCCTAAAGCAAAACTAAAAAATTAAATAAAACTATCACCAATTATAAAAAATTCCATTTATAAAAATATTATGTAAAATATTGCTTAACCCAAACGTCAATTCTATTACATAAACAGAAAAAAGCATCGATGTTCATAAAACATCGACTTCTAAATATCGATATCAAAACATCGATGTTCGATGTTCAACACTAGATAATAGTATATTCTTCCCAAATAGTTTGAAAATAAATCAAACAAGAAAGACAATACTTGTACAGTTTATAACAATAATAAACATTATATTAACATCATATACGGTTTATTCTTTCAGAAATTATGAAAATTGAAAAGGAAAATTTTACAATATAGTTGTAAAAACATTTAACTTTTAAAAATAACCATTTTGTTATGCACCACTCATCCTAACTCTGTGATAATAAGGTAATGCATTAGATAAATTGGAAATTATGAAAATTGAAGAGGAAAATTTTACAATATATTTGTAAAAACATTTAACTTTTAAAAATAACTATTTTGTTATGCACCACTCATCCTAACTCTGTGATAATAAGGTAATGCATTAGATAAATTTTAAGTCAATTGAATTATAATAACTTTGTTATTATAAGTAGTGAGTTTTTAATTAATTTTTCTTTAATTTCTCTAAAATTAATAAAATTTTTCGACAATGATTTAAACGCTTTCTGCATTCTTACCCGTGCATCTTTTTATGTGTGCTCAGTTAGTAGTGTGTCGTAATTCCTGTGACCTTCATAAAGTATAGAAGTCATTCTGTCTTTCTATAGTCTAATTTTTCAAATAATAGCACCTTTTAAGCCAAATTAGCTTAAACTATAACCTCTTTCAGATTGAGTGATATCTGAATTAGTTTCAATTGTATGCATTAATTATAAACAATCTGAATCTAGAGACTGTAAAAAAAAGCAATCTAAAACATTAATAAAATATGCAAATAAATTATTTTTGCAATTTTTTTATTTATGTTATATCGATTGTTTCGAAAATTTTTCATTCTTGAAATAACGTTTCGTTTCTACGATCGAATTTCTTTACTTTGAGATGACCTCTTATCATCTACAATTATTTTTAATTTATAAAACTAGAAACTAGGTTATGTGATATAAACCATATAACTTAAGTAAGGCCAATATGAATCGCTTCAATAATTAGGACAGAAGCGTTTGTTCGCTTCACAATACTACGTGTAACACAATGAAAAATATTGTATCAGAAATAATTACTCAGAAGTTATTGTACCTTTTTATTTAAAAAGTTCCATCTAGGTTTATCCTGCAGTTCGCTCTTCGCCGTATGTCTTATGAATTGTTTCATTGAATATAATAAAGTAAGTAATTTCTATCTGATAACTTAAAATTATAATTGATTGAAATCAAAATTTAAAGGACAATTTTATTTAAATGTTTTTGATTAATAATATAAATTACATTTATATTATTAATGTCTTGTTATTGTCTTGAAATCTTCATTTGTGTCATGTAAATGAATAATTGGAGACATTTAACTACTGTAATGTCTTGTTATGAAAGTTAACATTTAACTAATGTTAACTTTCCTACATACATTGATAATCACAACAGTTTAAAAAGATAAATCGATGATAAATTAAAAAATGATGCAATTTATTGAAATTATTGAAAATTTTTTAACTTAAATACTGTATTATTAAATTAATATCAAGAATTTATTATTTAAGAGGTTAAAAATAGTAGATTTTGAATATTTTTTCTTTCGATGCTGATAATATATTCCAATCATGTTGGGAGCTTTATATATATATTACATTTTATTAAATAAAGTATGGCATTGTTTAAATTTGAATTTCTATGTATTTATTTTTTTATATAAGAAAATGTCTGAAGTCGAACATGAATAAATGCATATATGTAATTCTTTTACGAAATTTTGCTCATAGAATTCAATTATTAACTATTTATATGAAATAAACTCACCTTAGCGATCGTAGCATAACTGCCTAAAAGAAATATGCTTATATGATAATTATAGTATTAAAATTGATATCAGATTAGCAACCAATTTCTTCTGATTTCTAATGTGTCTTCCCGGAAAAAAGTTTATTAATTTTTAAATTTTCTGTTTAACTTTCATGGAATTGTTTATTTTTAATTTTTCCTTTCATTTTTTCATTATTTATTTATTTATTTGGAGAAATTTTATTTTTTTATCAAACCCAAAATATTGAGAGTTGACCTTTGATTGTCTTCTAGAGT
>AYEL01048564.1:0-36121 GCA_000484575.1 Olivierus martensii
GTTAGGCCTATTTCTATTACTATTTGAATAAGATTCGTTGAAAGTGGGAAAGCAGTCGAGGACTCTCTTCAAGACTTTATTTTGCCACAGCGACAACTTTTCTTCAAATGATTTGAGTTTTGATGTTGCAGTTATGATGTTAGTGAATAAAGTTTCTTTATAAATTTCGAATTTGCAACTGTGTTAGCATCGGAAATTCAACTTTCTACAACTGCCCCCTCTAGTGGCAAAATGTAGCGCTCTGATTTGGTACATCATGTGTTTTTATTTTATTTTATTAATTTAGGGTGAAAATTGAATATTTTTTGATTTATTGAAACAATTTAAATTTTTTTCAAAAAATTCTGCGGCACACTAGCAAATTTCTCACGGCACATTATTTTTCCGCGGCACACAGTTTGGGAAACACTGCTTAAGTTCTAGACTAACGTTCTAGTTTATAGCTTTTTTACATACATGCATACCCCAGTAACCAATAGTATGTACAAAAACTGTACTATTGAGTGAAGAATAATACTTATTTAGGATTAGATACGATAATATATTTTATCTTCAAAAATATTTTTTATCTTTTTTTCAAATCACTTAAATATATCGATGTTTTTTCTATTTTAGTTTCATAACTTGAAATAAGAAAGCGGGAATTTTTCTTGTATTATATACAAAAAAAAAAAATTCGTTTCTTATTAATACATTTTTCCGTATATTATGTATTAATTTTGGTTCATAAATAACCTTTTCATTCAACATTTTGCTATACAATGAATGAATAAAGTAAACAAAAATAGAGAAGAAACTATAAGAAAGTTTTGGACACTCTTATAGTAAAACCAGTCGTCAAAAATCACTTATAGAGGCGTCCCTCCTATAACACGGTAGATAGGTCCTGAAAAACACCGTGTATATGAGACCCAGAGCAATACAAAAAGGAGAGTTACGTTCCAAAACCAATTCAAAACAAATAATTAATTCCACATAAGAAAATTGATTCTTACTAAAAATATTAATAATACGAAACATAAAGAAAGAAAATATATAGTATATAATGCACAGTACGTCTAAAAAAAAAACAATATACGTAAAACAAAAGGAAAGAAAAAAGTATACAGTCTATATAACATTCATATGATAATTATATCTTCCTTACCAATGTTTCTTTAAAACGAGAACTTTTTTCTTTAACAATATCAACTTTACTTTCTGAACTTTTACATGAATTTAAAGTTGGTATATCTTCTGCTCTCTTTACAAAATTTATATTCTAACCCGCTACAACCCACTAGAAAAAAATCATTCCTTAAGATTTTCTTCTCTTTCACATCCCTCTATCGAAGAATAAAAAACTTATTTTTTTATCCAAGAACTGAACGTTTGGAATACAAAATATTCAATAGTCGTCAATTAACTCAATTTCAAATCCAAATCAAAATACACTGCATATCGTCTCTCTCATGGCAAACTAGCAAAATTGCATTAATGACTAATTTTAGCAAAGTATTTCTCAATGATTGCATTTTGTGTTCCTAGTATGGATTTACAGAAATTAATGAAAATGTTTTATGTTGTAGGAGATTAAACGTAATTTTCTAAATGTGTTAAGTAAGAACCGTGTTATATGAGGTTTCCGCAATTTTCAAATAGTGTTAGAAGCGTGTTGTAGGAAGCCGTGTTATAGATGGGATATCTGTAATTACATTTTTATAATTTTCAAAAGAACTTAATAAATTTCGTATCGTAGTTGTGACTTATTAGAAAAGTGTACGTCATTATTATAAGATAATTAAATTTATTACTGTTTAAACGCTTTACAGATAATGTAATATCAAAGAAAATATAATTTTTCAAACAAAACATTTAATTATATTTCAAAAAAGAAATGCTTTTTCTCCTTCTGTAATCATGAATAAGAAACTATTCTTTAAATGTCTATTGTTTGAAGATTATTCTATGGCAGTGGTGTTCAACCTTTTTTTTAATATGCCAGCTACTTTTCTATACTAACTTGTAAGTTATTCGGCGATACTCTCTTATACAGATCACGTTCCCCCAACCTGATATCTGATTACGTACAACTATGCAGTTAAATGCGCTCAGTCACTTCTGAGGATCCACTCTCTCAGCCCTAAAAACTTCAAAGAAACTACAAACTTTATTTGTACGTTTAAAAATTTGTCACTTTTAATTATTTTAATTCAATAAATAAAACAATTATTTGGAATAAAATATTTATTTCTCTATTTTGAAAAACCAAAGTTAAAAATACAACAGATTGGCCTTGTAAACCTACAAGTTTCAGGAAATGCTGATTAATTAAAAAAACAAGTTAATGTGAAATTTGGTATTGTTTAGAGCTGGCAATATTGCATAGCCAGGTTGATATGATGAAGTGGCCAGTCGCAAACAACCATCCAAATGATCATTTGGGGATTTGGTTTCTTGATTTTTTTTACGACGTTCATATTTGAAAAAGCGGATTCTTGTCAGAATCCTCTTTTTCAAATATGAACGTCATAAAATGAGGTGTTTCGGATCGATGTACTGACAAGTACATCGATCTGTCATTCTGAAGTGTTTCGGATTATGAAGAACCTCAGAATGACGTTCAAATATGAACGTCATTCTGAGGTGTTTCGGATCGATATACTTGTCAGTGCATCGATCCGAAACACCTCAAGAGTTTTTTGCGCAATATCAATTTAATATTGGAAACTTTTCATGTGTATATTTCCAAATGATAAGAAAATTATTGATTTGACTTGGATCGATATACTTATCAGTGCATCGATCCGAAACACCTCAAGAGTTTTTTGCGCAATATCAGTTTAATATTGGAAACTTTTCATGCGTATATTTCCAAATGATAAGAAAATTTATTGATTTGAGAATTTTGACGAAAAATAAACAATAGCAATACATTTAAAGAGAATTAAAAAGTAATTCAAAATAATGATAAATAAATTATTATGTTTTCAGTTTTAATTAAATTTGTAAGAAGGAAAAAACTAAAAATCGATTAAAAATCCCTCCGCGGTCGACGGGTTAAACACTACTGCTCTATAGTGTTCTTTGATTTCACACCTATAATGACAGAAGTACAAGTAATGTACCTATATCTGTATTTATACTAATGTACTGTACCTATACCTGTAGAGTCATATGTCAGAAATACGAACAAAACAAATACATTTCAACCGACTATATGCATCCATAAGTAGGAGAGCGACGCATCTTGGCAACGGGTCGCGTCGTTGTAAGAATCCGCAACATGGCGCTAGTGTAGATATTATTAGATCGTCAGTCCTGACACCAGGAGAAGTTTTAAGTGATTCTCCAACATCATGTTATCGAATTATCAGAAATAGCCGTTTATTAACGACCACGTTATTTAGTTATTTAGCGAGCGCGAGTAAGTGCACACGGGATCCGGGTCACATCAGAAATCGAATTATCAGAAATAGCCGTTTATTAACGACCGCGTTATTTAGTTATTTAGCGAGCGCGAGTAAGTGCACACGGGATCCGGGTCACATCAGAACGCAATACACAGGCAGTTCTATATACAAAGACATTTATTTAAACAAGACATTAAACAATTAAACAAACATTAAATTGAGTATAGTTTCTAGAGGAGAGAAATCAAAGAAACGAACTATATGATGCATTAGTAAGCCTAACTATATCTAATGGTAGCAAATGGGTTGATGTATCTATATCGCTCCTTGGTGCTTTATACCTGGATGGGTCTTGGACGAGTCGGAATGGTGGAATGGTATTCCTGTCAGAGAGGATCGCTTCTCTCTCTGTTATCCGCCAACTGATTACTTGTCGCCTTTCGATGACTCGCTGCCGAGTCACTCCATCCCCTCTCTTTTTATCTGTTGTCAGGGAGAGAGTATCAGTCAATCATTGACATCATCTTGATGTTGAAATGTTGACTTTTTGAAAGGAGAGTTCCTTGTTCTCCGTCCAACATTTTACTGCTTTTCTTCCTCGTTCAGGCGGTTTTCAACCCGTTTGTTTATAATAAAATGACGACATTTGGGGTAGGAAGGAAGCTAACTGTCGTTTCATTAATTTCAACATTGATAAAAATTATACAAAGTTTGGTAAATTTACAATGTTTAAATGATATAATAATTGACAAAATAATATTATAAATCGGTTAATAAACTAATTATACAATCGTTACAATAGTAATAAAATCGATTAACATAGTTACTATTACATGAGTTTCTTGAGCTAGCATAATTATTATAAAATATATATGTGACAATTATAAAAGAAATATTAAAACATGGTGGGTCCTCCGGGACCTCACATCGTAATGCTTTGTGTACTCGATGGTGATTGGATAGTTTTAAAGCGTTATAATTCTAAAACAGTGCCATTTATACCATATGTTCATTGACATTTTCGACTTGTTTCGGGCCCCCCCATCAGTATACAAAATTTTACGACGAAGTTTTTCTTCATCTTTTATATTGATACACAGAATTACGAATCCTCGACTTATGGCGGTTCGCATTTACTTACATATTGAATTTCTAAATTCTCCAAATTTTTAGTGTTTATTTTGCAGTTATTGCTCTTCAGCAATCTATTTTTCAATATAAAGTATTCAAAAAAGTAAAAAAGAAATTTTTTTTTTAAAGTTGATAGGTTATTTAAATATTTTAAAAATCGATACTTACTAAATCGATATTTAATTATGATCATTTTCAACAAATTACAAATTGATAATTTTAAATTTTCAATGAAAATATGTATAAAATTAAACAAAGAAAACAGTAGAGTATCAGATTAATCAAGCTCGTATTTTTTTTAATTCTGGATATTCATTTATGCAAGTATCTTTGGCCATTAAAATAACTAAACCTGAATGCCAAATTGTAATAATTCCTGAAAAGTGTACAGCACAATGTCAGCCGTTAGACACAATTGTGCATAGACAAATAAAATACAAAAGAGAATTGTAACTGCTTTAGAATTGTTATATGATCATTCTACATTGCCTAATGAGGAAAACTGGACAAGCGGAGCAGGTATCATACGTCTAACATTAATACATCACCAAATTTCATCCGATATATTCAGACCTCTAATAATGTATTCTTGGTGGTCAGCCGGAATAGTAGATAATCGTTGCCAATTTTTTAATGTTAAGCGAGATTTTCTAATGTTTTGAATTTTTATGTACAGATTCGTGTATTCATCCAAATTTCTAAATGTTATTCCTTATTATATAAAATCAAAATATCTTTTGGTATCAATTTTGGTAAAGTTTAGTTAAGAAAAGAGGGATTTTTGCTTGCTTTATTCACAGTCTTTCATGGTCTTTATATAACTTAAAATCTTTAATGCAGTTGTTTATCGATTCTTTAAGTTTAACAAAGGATGTTATTTATATAACCGTATTATGTATTATTTGAAATTGCATCATGTATTGGATACTTCAGTTATAATAAAGGTAAAACGTGACGTAACGTTGAAGGTAAACATTCCGTATTCAGTACAGTAAAACTTTCTCTTCTTAAGAATCTCATAAAATTTGAAATTATATAAGTTCGCACATTACGAAACTGCTTGTTTATTATTAATTGCTTTCTGTCAAAATTATTTTATATCTAATGAAATTTTATTTGTTGAAATGCATATATAAAACAATCAGAAACAAAAGTCAAGTTTTTCTTTTCAAATGAAATCTACTTAAATCATTATCTTCAACTTCATAGAAATACTTTATGATTCTGCCATTGGATACTAAAAAATTTCTTACAAGCTCTTCTCTATTTCTATTTATGTTATTCGTTTGTTGTATAGCAAAATGTTGAATGAAAAGGCTATTCATGAACCAAAAAATTAATACATAATATACGGAAAAATGTAATAATAAGAAACGAATTTTTTTGTATATAATACAAGAAAGATTCCCGCTTTCTTATTTCAAGTTATGAAACTAAAATAGGAAAAAGATCGATATATTTAAGTGATTTGATAAATAGATAAAAAACATTTCTGAAGATAAAATATTTTATCGTATCTAATCCCAAATAAATATTATTCATCACTATAATACAGATTTTGTACATACAAGCATATCCCAGAGTTATTGGGATATGCCTGCATGTAAAAACTATAAATTAGAACCTTAGTCTAGACTCTAAGGTGATCTTACGGCACCTTCGATTCCAGATTAACGTCATAACTCGAAAATATTCATAAGTCGAAGCACTGTCTGTTTTCGCTTATCAATGAGTATAGTACACTGCAATTGTCACTACGTACAAAAACTAACGTAAATGAAGCATTTATAATAAAAATAAATACAGTAGATCTTATTTTGAAAAATAAACATTTTGTTTTTTTCAAAATTATGTTACTGAAAAGCCGTAACTTCAAATAACTTTGGGGAATGGTGACAAATCAAAATGTACGTAAGTCTGAAGCTGTAAGTCGAGGAGTCGAAACTGTGATATAATTGAAATTCGAAGTTCATGCACGTGTGCATCATTATTTATTTATAATACACTTTGCCAAAGAAGAGATTTTTATTGGCCGCAGCAAACATGAACATAAATTATTACTACCAATAATTGGATATAAGAGTAAAATATTTCTAGCTGTAGTCATTTTGCTTAATTTATATGCAACAACAGGAAATACATAAATTCTAAAGCTAAAGCAAAGCACATATATGTTTATATAGCTACGAACAGAAAATACAGCAATTGATATTAAGTGTACTTGTTTACATTCGGTGATTAAATTTCGTCTTAATTTTTCAGAGCATCGATAAAAACTTTTCACGATGGAAACTACGGAAGAGTATTGTTATATATGCTTCCTATACAAAATTTTGTTTACTATAAGAATTTTTGGATTGGAATATTTTTATCCTTGCAAGTTGCATTTTAAAGAAGAAAGTAATAATTTAAAATATAAGCTTTATAAACTGTACGTTAATATCACTGAAATATTTTTGTGGACTGTAAGTATTATCTATGTTTGGAATATCATATTTGATAATGGGATCTGTAAGAACTGGAGTTTTATACTAAAGGAGAATCGTATTATAGCAGAAACTATATCTGCTTTACAATCATTATATATTTCTGCACATTTCAGTGTTTACAAAAGAAGGAGAATTTATATATTCGAATTTAATATGTATGATTACAGGGCTGTTAAAATATTTAGTAAAATAGAAAAGCTTATATCTTTTATGACATACACTTATTTGTAGTTTTGTTATTCCTGAGTGTTTTGTTAACTCTATATATTTTACCATTATATGATCAACGAAAAGATTCAATCATCATGACGAATATCTGTTTCTGTGGACAATACATATGGCTAATTTATAATAATGGTTACTTGACTATAAACGTTTATTATTTCCTGATATTGGCACTTTTAGGTTATCATCACTTAACATACTTATCGAATAAGTTATTTAAAATGAAAAATAATACTTCAATTATATCGTTAGAAAGATTTATGGAAGAATACATACAAATATGGGAATATCTTCAACACATAAATCAACAATGGGAAGATTTCTTATCATTGATATATGCGTATGCGTTATATATGACGTGTTTTCTAATTTATTTCTCACTTTTTGTTACCATGGAAGAAGGAATGAGGAATGTACTGCTTGTAATAGCTTTAAGTTATTTGATTGTTGCTTTAACTGGTTCTCTTGGAATGTCTCGTCTGACATCATCAGTATGTATATATATAGGAGTAGAGCGGGGCTAGTTGAGCATATTTTGGTTTGAAAGCATATAAATATTTTCCTTTTTACAGTACGAAAATAAAAATCAAGCCAAATGGCATGTTTGACATCAGAATTCTTAATTATTAACAAAAATATTAAGCATTGTGATTACAACCGAAAAATAACGTCTGAAATGAAGTCAGACCAAGACGCTCAATGTACCCCGATAGTGGGGTAAGTTAAGCCACTGCGTGAGGTCAGTTGGGCAGCGATGTTGAAAACTGAAAACAAACGCGAAAACAATGAAAATCAATTATATTATTGAATAACTTTAACATTTAACGTTATCAAAACTTTTATATTAATTTAAAACATTTTCCTAATTCAATCAAACGTCACATTTTCGATTAGATTTTTAAACAAAAATAAAACAGTTATTTAAAAGAAAAGTAAGGCAAATTTATTCATTTTTTTATTATCATTACTAATGACAATTATATAATACTATATATTATTATGAATTATGAATCATCATCACTATTACAATTATTTTATTAAATTACATTATTTAACAACTAATATGGGATAAGTTGAGCCATGCGTCCCAACTAGCCCCATCCACGTGATGCTCAAAATATATCCTTATAACTCGCATACTATTTAAAAATATACAATTTGAAAATGAAACAGCATTAAACGAGATCATACTGTACAATAAACAAGCAGGCAAAAAGCAATAATCAGATTGCAGTAAACTATAAAAAATACTGATAAAAATATATAAAATATTTATATTTATATAAATACATAAACTTATATAAAAAATATTGATGAAAGAATAACGTTTTAACTTCAAGGAACTACATTTTAAAATGGCAACATTCAATTTAAAACTAAAATGGGATAATTGTTATTTTTATTACTGTAAAATAACATTGATGACCGATCATAAATATGACTCTGATTGCAGCAGACTTTCGTATGTACTGCACTGCATTGATATCAAACGGACTGTGAGACGGCATAGCAGTATCAATGTAACAAATGCCTGCGATTTTAGATTTATGTAAGAATAACGGTTTGAAAAACCATGCCAAACTGAATCAAAAAAAAATATAGAATTCGGGAAAAAACCCGCGTTATATCAAAACAGCGTTAAACGGAGCAGCGTTAAGAGGGGTCCTACTATACCTTCTCAACAAAAGTGAGAAATCAAAAGTGTCGTGACTTTTATAGGAACACCAGAAGATCATTCAGATATTTAATGCTTCCTATCAGTAAATAAATATTAAGTTCAGATTACCAGCATATTATTATTCAGGGAAACTGATAAATACATAATTATCGTTAATTTTATTTTGAATTATTTTAACATCATGCAATTTTGGATAAGATCTTTTTGTCTCCTCAGACCAAATCTAGCGTTGAACAAAATTTTCACCTGCCTGTTGAAACAAAGACAACTTGTGACTGTGCTCGTTTCGATCTTGTGACTTCAACTACAGGGGGGTAAATATGTCACCTCTCTATAAAATTTCCTTTGTTTATGCATGTTCGTTCCTGTATGTGTTTGTGTTTCTGAGAAAAAGACATTGCCCAACTTGTCCCATTGCTCAACTAGCCCCGTTCTATCCTACAGTATTTCTTTAATTTTAATTAAATTTTTTTTTTTCTTTCATTTTAATTAAAATATTTTATATAAAATTTTAGGTTTATGGAAATTTTATCGGTATTAGCCGATTTTCTTTTTCTCATTTCTCAATTGAAAAAAGATTAAAGGTAGGTTCTTATAATAAAATAATATCGATAAATAAATTGTCTATAAATAAATAGGTTAATGAGATAATTTTTTATTTAGATTTTAGATTTCACGAAGTCGTTTGGAAAAATGCCACTGGGATTATCAATTGGAGGATTCTTTTTCATCAATAAAAAGTTTTTCATCAGGGTAATTTCTTTTTAGTATACTTTTCGAAGGAAAACGGGGTTTATAAGATCATTGTCATGTTATGTATGTGTTCCCCTATGATTAACATTTTTACAATTTAAATAGATTTTAACGAAATTTGTTAGTGTTCTGCAATTAATATTACATTTCGATACAGTATCATTTAAATTCATGAATAGTTTATATTGTCAACAGAATCAAACTATGTAGGGAGACTACCCGTGACTTTGTTAGTTGCATAAGCCATCCTAGATCGAGATCACACTAGAAAGTAGGATCGGAATATCGTCTAGAACAGGCCTGGTCTAGAATGATATAAATGAAGTTATTTTCGCTAGAGCGAAAATATCTTCATTTATATTCTTTAGAGTGACGTTCGAATTTGGGATGGCGTGTTATGCGCATCGATGTAATAGTGGATAACTTCAGAAATCTTATTGCTGAATGACACCACGATGACATCCGTTGTCGTGCTGATCATGTCTATTATGACACGAAATGCCGACATATATTGTACAGTAAGACCTCGTTTAACGTGGGGGATACGTTCTAAAGAAACAAAGCGTTAAATGAAACAGCATTAAACGAGATCATACTGTACAATAAACAAGCAGGCAAAAAGCAATAATCAGATTGCAGTAAACTATAAAAAATACTGATAAAAATATATAAAATAATTATATTTATATAAATACATAAACTTATATAAAAAATATTGATGAAAGAATAACGTTTTAACTTCAAGGAACTACATTTTAAAATGGCAACATTCAATTTAAAACTAAAATGGGATAATTGTTATTTTTATTACTGTAAAATAACATTGATGACCGATCATAAATATGACTCTGATTGCAGCAGACTTTCGTATGTACTGCACTGCATTGATATCAAACGGACTGTGAGACGGCATAGCAGTATCAATGTAACAAATGCCTGCGATTTTAGATTTATGTAAGAATAACGGTTTGAAAAACCATGCCAAACTGAATCAAAAAAAAATATAGAATTCGGGAAAAAACCCGCGTTATATCAAAACAGCGTTAAACGGAGCAGCGTTAAGAGGGGTCCTACTATACCTTCTCAACAAAAGTGAGAAATCAAAAGTGTCGTGACTTTTATAGGAACACCAGAAGATCATTCAGATATTTAATGCTTCCTATCAGTAAATAAATATTAAGTTCAGATTACCAGCATATTCAGGGAAACTGATCAATACATAATTATCGTTAATTTTATTTTGAATTATTTTAACATCATGCAATTTTGGATAATTTCACTTTTCTTAAAAAGATAAGATATATAAAATTCAAAATTTATCTTCCTATTGTTTTGCATAAGCTTCCTGTATCGTTTGACCTCGAGGGATGAAACTCTACCTAGAGACCCCACACGGGTAACATAGGCTATTATCGATCGAGATCGCCCAAGGAATGGGGGCAGGTTTGAATTACAATAAAAATATCTTCATTTATATCCTTTAGTATTATGTTTGAAATTCGGGACGAATCCATTGCTAACACGCAACGGTAGTAGCATGTTAGCAATGGATGACGTTACAAAATAGTATTGAGATATGATGTCACAAGGCGCAGCAATGGATGACGTCATTATGACAGGACATCACTACAGTTAGGACTCTAGTGAGAAGTATGCTCGTCGGCTGTTTTTTGTATTCGCACATTTATCTTATCACTCTAACAAGAATAACTATTTAACATTTATAATCGTTCATTTCTTATGTAACTCGTAAAGAAAATAGTTACCATATACTATATTATTGGTTATCCTGATTTATAGTTGTTGATAACGATAAATAATTATTAGTAATTTCGATAAAATTTTGTTATTTATATTACCGATGCTGCTTTATTTAATTTCATATTTTAATAAATTGAATTGACATTAGATGATTGATGCATTTACATTTTAAAACAATGGATGACGTTACAAAATAGTTATACGTTATAGTCAAAGTTATACGTTCCTCTTTAAAATTGCATATTTATAGAAAATCATATTTATCTTATAAGAATGCGGTTCGCGAGCAACATGCGGCTCTTTGGTATGTACACGTGGCTCTGAAGTAAAATTGAAAATGAAAATAAAACTACCATAGTTTCATTTATAAAATTTTCAGGAATTTTATTCACATAATGGCGATTTCATTTGTTTTATACGTCTCGCAAAATTTCGTGGCATTAAGATGCGCGAAGCTGATGTCAGAGAGGGGAAAGCGAATGTGGAGGGGGTATACAGAAGGAATGGAGGGGGCTGGTTGAGCACATGGTAGGCAGAGCAGCCAAAAAAAGGTAATTAATAAGTGAGCACATTGGGGTCCTCTATTGGGCAAGACAACGTTAGCAATGCGAAATGTGAAAGCGGGGAATCTAGAGGAAGCACGTGTAGTTGTTTTTTGTGTAGTGTAGTTGCGCGAAATATATTTATGGCTCTCGAATAATTTTTAAATTCTTGTGAAGGACAGATTTGGGCCTTCCATCTGAAAAGTTTGCCGACCCCTTGTATAGACCAAGTGTAAAATAGAAATAAAATATACGAGATTTTTTATCGATTAAAAACCATTATGCAAAGATTTTTGAGTAAAATTGAAGCATTTTTATTCAACAGAATTATTAATTCCCTCTTGCTAACTAATTTTCATCATCTCAGACTTGTTCAAATTTTAGCAAGTTCCATATTTGAATAAATCAGTTATAAACACATCTCTAAAAACGCTTTAAAACAAATATTTAGTAATTTGGTAATTGTTTTAATTCTATATGTAAAAAAGTTTTGATATTTGAATGCATTTTATTATAGAGCATATGGGAAACTGATTCGTCAAGGTGAAATGATCTCCCCATTATATTTCCTTAAGTTTTACCGTCACCTGTTGGCAAATCAGCAGAACTTGTACTATTACAAACAAGATGACGGTTATGTCCTAGTTAGGTGTATGATCAGTATATTTTGGGATGTGCAATTTCGACTAAATGAAAATCAATGTCTGCTACCTAAGGAATCAGAATTTTAGTTAAATGATGATTCTTTTACTTCCATAAACATGGAATAACATCTTACGTAGATATAATAAAACTTGTTTTTGCTATGTTTTTACCTACTGTTTTATTTACAATTAATAAATAATGCAATTATTTATTATTTGTAATTATCTGCGGCAAAATGATATCTATGGGATCAGTTTGGACAGAGTGGTGTACAAAATCATTTTTTAGCATAGTCTCGAATTTTTATTTTTTCTCTTATTTTGAATGAATAATCCTCGAAGTGTTTTAGATATTTCAATTTTTTTCATTAGAAACATTTTTTTAATGTTTTTAATGAAAAAAAAGTTTTTACGGATGCTTTTGAACTCTTTACATACAAACAAAAACTAAGAAAATAATACAAGAAAAGTGGCTACATACGATAGAGAGATCGACAACATGTGCAGATAAATTGGCGCAATCATTATTCTTCCAGAGAAATGTTTTTCTTCAAGAACCAATCTTGCTTGAATTTGAGTAGTCATTTTACGTCATAGTAGTTTTTATTACTTATTAATGAAATATTTGTGTATTAAAATTAAGAAAATCAAAAAACTGCAATAGGTAAAAAATAAACTAAAATCAACTAGATAAAAAATTATTTCAACCCATTACATAATTTTTAGTTTTTAGCAATTGAGCCAGATACATAAGTACATTTTTTGTTTAACTTTGGCCTTTTCATGAATTTAGGAATAAATTTTTAATTCTCATTATACGTTAAACTTCAATATTTATTTCAGAAAGTTTCGAATTTGTTTTTGAATCATCTATATCAACAGAAAAGTATACAAATTACGATACGAACGTACTGTATCTACTGACCAAAAATGGCGGCCGATGAATATACTCTCTAGAACAGGGGTGGGCAAAGGCTGCCCGCGTGCGGATCCAGCCCTCCGCATAAATTAGAACACAATACAGTTTCAAGGCCGCCATTTGTAAAATTCTATCGAAAAGAAAAAAATAAAATAATGGATACTTTCGCTAGTGTACACGTACATTACCGAGATACTCCAAATTTTGATGATATAATTAATCATGACCATAGTAAATTTCACCCAATTACATTAAGTTGTAAATTTGTTTTTACAAAATTAATTACGTAGATACCTAATATTTTGTAACATTCTGTTGTAATAGGTTGTTAACAATCAATAGCTAATATTTTGTAACATTCTGATGTTATAGGTTGTTAACAATCAATCAGTTTGATAAAATACTTATGTTTTTAAAGAAAATTATCTGAATTAATTAATTCAGATAATTTCTTTAAAAACATAAGTATTAGAAACATTTTTTTAATGTTTTTAATGAAAAAAAAGTTTCTACAGATGCTTTTGAACTCTTTACATACAAACAAAAACTAAGAAAATAATACAAGAAAAATATATTTTAAAAATAATATTGATACACGAATATATTCTTGTAATACAAGAAAAGTAAATTTTAAAAATAATATTGATACACGAATATATTCTTTGTGTATCAGAAAAGTGGCTACATACGATAGTGAGATCGACAACAACATGTGCAGATAAATTGGCGCAACCATTATTCTTCCAGAGAAATGTTTTTCTTCAAGAATCAATCTTGCTTGAATTTGAGTAGTCATTTTACGTCATAGTAGTTTTTATTACTTATTAATAGAGTAGATAATGTTATCATCAATAATTTTATTACATAATGATAATTAATAACTACATAATTACGGCGCCGTAAGGTTAAATTCGCTGTTAGGTACTTTTTAATTTTTATACGGCCTGCTTCATCCTGAAGATTGTTTATCCGGGCCTCGGCAGAAAATAATTGTCCACCCTCTGCTCTAGAGACTTAACCACGATGATAACGTCATTTTCACATCTATTTACTGTTGTTTTATATCCATATTGGTTAACGCTAAAATTGGATAATAAAGCGCATGCATAAAGCCAATGAATTCTAATGAAAATTAAGACATATTCAGAAAAGTATAAGATTTTCTTTTCAGAAGTGATTTGTTTTTATTAAATATAAAATATTTATAATAATTTTTAATCTCCAAAGGAAATTAAAATTAGTTAAAAAAAGTATAGGTTTATAAATGTAATAGATAGAAACTGTACAATATTCATTTTTTATTTATTATTATTTTTTTAATAGTGTAACTTATTTTATTACATTTTTTATTTTATTTTTGTTTTTAAATATATATCTTTAATAATTAACTTCATAAGTAAATAATAAATTCAATATTAAATATCAACGTATAATTTTTTTCAGATGGTAAGTGGACTTTATTCAATTTTTTCAACTTTGCTCGAGTTAAGAGGATCGAACAAACATCATTCCTGTTACAAGAATCCTGAGAATAGAACTAAATTTTTTTGAAAATTAATTAAAATTGAAATAATAACTTTGAACATTTTCTATGCACATTTATATAGACACCGATATCATTTCCTATAATGTTTAACATAATTAACATTATTGAAAATTATTAAAGTATTATTGCATTCATATATGGGGACCTTATCAGATTTTTTATAATGCAGAGTTTTTATCAAAAAATTACATAAAATTACAAATCTCATGAAATGATTGAAAATCTCATTATCATCATTAAAGATAAATTATTAGCTATCTTCAAGATCATCGTCAATTTACTGAAATAGTGAATGGAATATCGAATATTATTTTTATCCGAAAAAACATATTTTTTAACTTTGTGACAACACAAGAAATATAAGACATTGTAAAAGATATTAGATATTGCCAAAATTCAATATTGTACCATACCGTATCGAAAAGTTATGATATATGTTTAAAGAACATTTTTTTACTTTTTTCATTGAAACAAAATCTTTCAGATATTATAGTTAAAGAATTCATAATAAAATTATTTATTCCAAACTGAACATGAAATCATTTTCTGTACATTATTTTCTAATCATTTATATTCAGTTTCATTGTTCTAAATACTCTTTGATAAATTTATCAAACTTACTGAGAAATTTACTGAAATTTATCAAACTTACCAAGATGAACCGGCGGTTATTCATAATCACAAATTAATCACTTTTACTTTAAGATATACATTAAACACTTATTGAACAATCAAATGTTAAATTAGTTAAATGTATCTAATGTAAACATTTATAAAATATTTAATTACGCTTTTGTTTTAGAGTTAAAATATTGAAATCTGGATACTATTATATAGATTTATGATATAAATGTATATAATAAAAAATTAATGTTTGCATTTTATATGACACTATACGGAAAAAAATCAAAAAATAAAATATCGTATTGTAGCTGCTTGATACATCAATGATTGAGGAATTGTGGATAAATCAAAAAATCAAAAATAAAATATCGTATTGTAGCTGCTTGATACATCAATGATTGAGGAATTGTGGATAATGTGAATTAAATATAAAAAAATAAATAAATTGCCTAGATATTCAAATGTTCTATTATTTATTGAAAAATGGTAAAAGAAATTTCTTTATTTACAACCAAAAATTATTTCAATAAGTTTAATTTGATTATAAATTTGATCGCCAATTATCTAACAAGGTATAATAAAGAAATGAATCTGGAACGTTTAAAAATCTTTCAGATATAGAATCTAAATTAAAATCTCGATAATTAAACGTAACTTCCAAATTTGAAATTAACTCAGGATAATCGGGATTCTATTGTATTTAGTTTAATATTACAGTTGCAAGCTCGAGTCGATTCGATCCAAGAAATTTGAGTTTTCTTGCAAATAAATAAATGAACGAAACTCGAGATTTAAAATTTCTTTTGATGTTTCGAATGTATTTTTAAGTTTGTTTCTTAACAGACTTTTTAAATTAGTAAACATTATTTATTGAATAACAGAAAATCATTCCCTAAAAGGCAAGCGTCAAAATAGAGATCATGAAACTTTTACTATTTATTTTTATGAGGCTTACCACTTTGGAGGCCGGGTTCAAATCCGGGTCCCACACCTTCAGTTTTTCAGGAGAGGTCTGGACTCGGCCCGTTGAACCCCATCCTTCAAACATCTGGTTAACCCCATCATGGGTGTTGGCCAGCCTGTGATGGGTTCTATAAATGGCCGCCGCCAGATACAATATATCTCATGAGGATATGGCGGTTTAATCTAACTAACTTACCCTTATTTTTATGAAATTATACATTGTAGTTGTTTTGTATAATCTTAACAACAGACATAGATGATAGTCATATAGTTTGCTAGCAGACTATATCTGCTAGCAAACTCCATGACCTCACTATATCAAACAGTTTTCCAGTATTTGCAATTAAGCTATTGTAGAAACAAGAAAAAGAAAATAATCCGAGAAAGATTCTGTTTAAGACACAATCAAATAGAAGTTATTTGGAATTGTTTATAGGTGAAGATTAATCGAATTGCGATCTTACCAACTTTGAACACATTTTAACATTGTTTGGAAAGTTTAGCATATCATTTTTCTTAATGATTTATCAGTAAATCAATAGATATTTACTTGAAGCAAATAAAATTGCGATATTTACGAAAGTAAAACAGATAAATGACAATGATTTCAATGAATTTCAAGCATATTTTACATCTATCGTCGTCATATGAATATTATCTCAGGTAGGAAACACTGCAGATGATCTCCATTATTAAAGTAACCAGCCAGCAGTTTAGAGAAACTACCGCATTCGTCTACTCTCTACACGAGAGTAGACAGGTAGTTCTTTCTGAACTATTATCTTTAAGTTCAAGTAATTAAAGATAAACGATAAAATATTATAGTCTATAATCCAAAAATAAAAATCTATGTTAACATTTCATCAATCATTCAATTACAGGAAATTAGTCATTCGTATTTCTTTGATTTTTCTCAGAAATTTGACCATATAATTATAATTATGATAATTTATAGATATTTGACTATTTCGTGCTTTATAAATTCCTCCTATTTCTTGATATAATCTTTCATATTATGAGCCCTGTGTTCACTTCTTATCAAATAATGCCATAATAGCTGCAGTTTTATAGCCTTAACTCTTCTGCAACAGTACCTATCAAACGTAATCATAACCTCCAATTTCACCAATAGAAAATATAAACTCTCTCCTATTGTGCAAGAAATTGTTAGATGTTACAATTACCCAAAAACACATTTCCCTGACGAAATTATTTTAAAGACAAAAACTAAAGAATTTTAAAAAGAAGTGCTAGATTTGGTGTTACAATTACCCAAAAACACATTTCCTGACGAAATTATTTTAAAGACAAAAACTAAAGAATTTTAAAAAGAAGTGCTAGATTTGGTCATTCCTAAACCCCAGAATCGCTTCACTTCAAACCACATCATTAGTAATTCGACAATAAATACCTTACTTAAACTCCCAGTAAATAACATAGAAAAGATATTTCTTTGGCGACTTCATCACGACCGCCTCCCAACAAATGAATGGAAATAAAAAAAAAAGTATTATTAAAAGTAATCTCTGCTCAAACTGCAACAATATTGAATTACTCTCCCATGTCTTCTTTCAGTGCAATTCAGTTCTAAACTCCAACTATAAAATCCGTATACCACAAAACATTGAAGAACTTCGGTGGGTGAACAAACATAATTACTCAGGACTGATGAGAGCAATACTCAATATTACAGTCTCCTCCATTTGAAAAAATCGTTGCGCAGCTTATTTCAACAAAATCGACAAACACTCAACCTACGCGAAAATCTATTTTCAATTAAAGCAATTTATAGATGAAGTAAACTATCAAACAAAACAAGGAAATAAACTAAAAGAAGAACAACGGTTAGAGACAGGAATTGTCCAAATAAATAATAATGTCATTATACTGATCAGTTAATTTTACCATAAATCTGCCAATATATTTATATCATAATTCATAAAAAAATAACGGTAAAGATAAACTTGTCACTATTGTATATCTAATAACTGAAAGCATATTATGTTTACATATAAAAAAATAACTACAGTCGAAGCCGGTTATTAGGGAGTCGATTATAAGGGAAATTCGGATATAAGGGACAAACGCGTCAGTTCTCGGCGAAAAACTGTGTTTTGTGTGTATTTTACATCAGATATATGGATTCGGATATAATGGAAAATTCGGTTATGAGGGAAATAATTTTTCATTTTGCTGTACTCTTCCTTATGATGACCTACTTTACCTCGGCCGGCCATCAGTGTAATTTATTTAAAAATAACAAAAAAATCATAAAAAGCCAATTTATTGCTTTTTTCTTTTGTGATGATCTACTCTTCATCCTACTTTACCTCGGCCGGCCATCACTGTAATTTATTTAAAAATAACAAAAAAATCATAAAAAGCCAATTTATTGCTTTTTTCTCTCTCTATTCCCCGACCGCAATTTTTTTGTCATTATTAATTTAAAAATTAATGAATACAAATTAAATTAAAATTGTAGTTCCTCCTAAAAGACAAAAGTACCCTAAAATGGCGCTACTTAATAATTTGTTATTTAAGTTCCTAGAAGTTTTAGAGTTATAGTTCAAGTTTATGAGATTAATTGACAGGTGGCGCTACTTAATAATTTATTATTTAAGTTCCTAGAAGTTTTAGAGTTATAGTTCAAGTTTATGAGATTAATTGACAGGATTTTCGCTCATTTATAGGAGCGGATAATATCTAGTATTAATTATTTCCCATTTTATATATACCGCAGATACAAGATCCATAACCGGTAATCGAATAATTACACAACTCAAATAACCGATATTCGGTTAAAACCGAGATAACAACACTAGTTGAAAATTCTTCAATGTTTACTTTGCCCAACCGACGACGCGCCAATTTGTTGCGCATTCGGATATAAGAGACATCGCATATAAGGGTAAAAACTGTAGTTCTCCTCGATTCCCTTATAATCGGCTTCGACTGTATATATAAAGAACCTTTATGTATTGTATTCGTTTATACATCATCATCTGTAAAGGAATTCTGTTGTAAATTTACACTTACATCTACCTCCCTTGTGAGGCATTGGGTAATTCAATCACACCCTCGATTGTAATTGCCAGTTTTGTATATTTTGTATATAGTATTGTTAAATAAAGTTTAAAAAAAGGCTTGTTAGCTCGATTAGCGTCCTGCTAATAACGCGAAGGTCGTGGGTTCGATCCCCACACGCTCCATTACTTTTTTATATTGAGTATGAATTTTTTGAATTATGTGATTCCCGATCATTATAATGCAGCTATTTTAACGTCAATTATAAAAAAATTAATAATCATTAAAATATTTTTTTGCCAGAAAATCAAAAATTAGCAGACAGACTCGTATTGTACAGAAGTCACGATCTTTACATTATTAGATTATGTTAAAAAAAACGTAAAATATAAAAGCATAACATCGATTTTCTTTTAAAAAATTATTGTAATGATAGATTCTATCGTAATTGGTATTCTAGAAAATTTTTTAATTTTTATTCTCTAAATATGGTACAGAAGTCACGATCTTTACATTATTAGATTAAATATGTTAAAAAAAACGTAAAATATAAAAGCATAACATCGATTTTCTCTTAAAAAATTATTGTAATGATGATAGATTCTATCGTAATTGGTATTCTAGAAAATTTTTTAATTTTTATTCTCTAAATAGCCAACAGAAATTCAGATTAGAAGATTGATTTCATCTTTTATTGTTATTCAATCTACGATTTATGTGTTATTGGTTTACACTGGATCAAAGTTTGCGACCAAATTGCGAAAGACATATCTTCCCACGCCCTATTTTGTTTATCTTCGTTCATAGCTTTTATATATTCGACATTTATTCAAAAATGATTTAATTGTCAACATATGAACAAAACATCATTGTTTCTCAAAATTATGAAAAGTTAAGATTCTGAAAATTTTTATAAGCAGAATGATTTACGAATTTATTGCAACATATATGTAAAATTTTCAAGAAAAAATGGATACGGCATAACAATATATATATTATGTTAAAATTTCAGTAAATTAAAAGTAAATCAACATCTTATATAAAAATATTTTACAAAATTATTCTCAACATGATACATGGTGAAAATGTTAATAGAGAGCTTCAGCAACACAAACGTACGGTACGAGAATGACGTAGAACGCTAAAATGACGAAATCATGGCGTCATTTCGAATCGTCGCTAAAATGCTCTTCACGTCGAAACGTGAGTTAAGAAAGGATTCTATATTGACGTCATTCGTTTGCGTTCTATACGTCGAAAATGGCAAATTCGATGCTTAGGCAGGAAGGTTCACGTTGGTATTTATCTATATTTATAGTGACTAAACGACTAAATATAATACCATATATTTTTGTATGCACGTTCCTTAGACTTGTGTCTATGATTAATGATTAAATTTTATATTAAAAACGTTAAAATCATAACCTCGAAGAGTTACTTTTATACCATATTTTTAGGCATGATTACTGGCTATTACACACTGAGTGGAAAAGCTTTGTTTTATTTCTATTTAATCTAAATATTTTTTCTAGTTCGAAGTGATTTTGAAAAACAAAATCGTTTCAATCAGCTACGGACCCGGATGTTCGTGTTCTACGCAAACGTATTAAACGTAATATTATGTCGTATACATGTGACGTCATTTGGGGAAGTTAAGGGAAGTAACGACTAGCTGAAGCAGATTTCTTCTACAAACGCACGCATGGAACGTAAACTCAATGACGTCATTTTTCTTTGCGTTCACGTTCACGTCAAAGTCTTGCTGAAGCTCTCTAATATCAGAATTTTTCCTCGCTCTTTTGTGAAATTTTTCCTTTTTGGTATGGTAAGCATTGTCAAGCTGACAATGTATTTAGTTTATTGTTCAATGAGTATCGTTGAATGTGAAAATAATTTTCTGAGCTTAAAATGGCATGTTTAAGAAACGTTTTTCGTGTTTTCTTTAAGAGACGTTGTCTTACTAAAATTTTTCCCTGCAATGATTGTATTAACCAAGATGTGGTAATCGAACCCGAAGTTTCGGCTCGCTATTCTCCTGATTCGAGATGCATGGATGAAGATTCTATGAATAACGATTTATCAGTCTATGATCTTTCAATGATACGAGAAATAACATCAGTTCGAAAGATATTAATCAGTAAAGAGAAGTTGTCATCCTTTATAGATAAGAAGGCAGAAAAAAGATTAGAGAGATTTAAAAATAAGCAAGATCTAGAATCTCAAGATGATGAATCCGATTTTGATTCTATTAGTAAAGAGAAGTTGTCATCCTTTATAGGTAAGAAGGCAGAAAAAAGATTAGAGATTTAAAAATAAGCAAGATCTAGAATCTCAAGATGATGAATCCGATTTTGATTCTGAGGGTCGTATGGAATTCATAATTCTGAAAGAATTATCCGATGACAACATTTCTTTTTGGGCTGTGGATGATCTAGAAAGTGAAGGGAGTATAAATTCAGTAAAAGAGATAGAAGAATTACAAGAAGGAATGATGTTAAAAAGTCTTCAAGCTTTGCTGAACATTATTATTTATGAAACAGATTACAGATTTGAAATTCTAAAACGAAAACTGGAAATGGGAAAACTGAAAACGAAAATGAACCAGCCAAGCCAGTCGAAAAAAAGGAGGAAAAGAAGTTTCTTCAGGAAAATTGCGGACTTTTTCAGTAGGCAAAAGTAATATAAAAAAGTTCCTCTGCTAAGTTTGTATGCAAAAGATCAGCTATATATGAAATGAATGTATGCATTGATAAAGTGACTGAAGATGTTTCAGTGTTCTTTTGTTCTATCTTGAACAAAATCATTTAGTGATAAATTTCAGAAAATGGACTGAAAGTTTACATAAATTCATGGACTTTTTGCGAATTTATTTGTGAACTCATTGCTCATATACATGAAACAAGAAAGATGGATGTGTGCATCTACAAAGTGACTAGTGATGTTTCAGTGTTTTTATGCATGAAACGTCTATCTTGGATAAGAGTGTTTACTGATAAATTTCAGAAAATGGACTGAAAATTTTCATAAATTCATAGACTTTTTGTGAATTTATTTGAAGGACATTCTTTTAAGTTATCAGATGATAACTTAATACTCATTAGTATATAAGTAATTAAGTTTATAAATTAGTTATTAATTTGTTATGTTTATACTTTGTCAAGTTTTCTATTTATTTGTTAGTCTTTAAGTTAGTCAGTAATTTGTTATTTTTATACTTTATTTGTCAAGTTTTCTATTTATCTATTTGTTAGTAGTAAGTTAGTCAGTAATTTGTTATTTTTATACTTTATTTATCAAGTTTTCTATTTATCTATTTGTTAGTAGTAAGTTATTTCAGTAATTTGTTATTTTTATACTTTGTTTGTTCAACTTTTATATTTATCTATAATTAATGTATGAATAAAAAGAAAAATTATTTCAAAAACCTTGGATTAGTTTCGAATCTCAGTAGTGTCTATCCTTAATTTTTTTCGAGTTAGGGCTGATTAAAAAGCGTTTATTCCTATTGAGAGTACAAGAAGTTTTTAATCATTCTTAGTTCAACTCCGCGTGCACTTCAACCAAATTCAATTAACATTTTTTACCTCAACCAGCCAATAATTAAGTTCTAGTGATCAGTTAATCTTCGCAAATCGTAATTATAAAATTCAAATTTACCGAAAGATGTGAAAATATAATCGAGAAATGTATAAAAAATGTTTAGTAGAGGAAAATAATTTCATAAATTTTTTAAACAATTGTAGTCGCTATTAGTAGATTGAAATTTGTTCTGCAGAATACGGATATTGATACATCAGAGACTACATACTTCTATTTATTTCTCACTGAAAGTCAATCAAAACATCAGTCTTCCTGGTCGTGTGCAACGCTCCGACTTTCTATCCTTGTACCTGACTTCGATTCCGGATCTATTCTTTATAAAATTTACTCATGGCGACTTGATAAGGCTGATCCATGTCCGTCTCTCCCATCCGACTATCTTCCATAGAAGCGGACCCTGATTTGCCATCTTCTCTGTTTTCAAGAGATTTGCAAGTGGCATCATGTTTTGACAGCAATTCCGTCAAAACGTTTAAATTTTAATCAATGTTTAATTGTTTGATCATAAGACACAATACATTGTTTTATTGGTGTCGTTCGCAGTGATATAATGGACAGATGTGTCTAATTCTAGCTGTATGTCCACTATAGTGGACATAGGGGAACTCCGGAGTTTATTGAGTTTTAAAATAGCAAAATTCTTATTTTAATATTTCTTTGAATTCAATGCTTTAAATCTTTCGATCTTTCAATGTAATGTATTATTGGAGGATAGACTGCTTTTCGTTCTTGGTACACAAGTCTTCTTTTTCATTAAATCTCTCAGTTCCAGTAAATTAGAGAATACTGAATAAAGTGTCTCTATAAGCTAGAAATAATAAATAATATAAGTTTACTATTCAAATTAAAATTCCAATTGAAAAATGTACAAATTTCTTAAACTTATTTACTCAATAGTGAAGAGAAATTTTAAAAGATTCTTCATTGAAATAAATGACGTTCTCAAAATGTATTTATTCATTTGAATTTATTATTATTATTTTTTTTTAATGTTAACTTACTTTAAATATTATTTTATCTTTAGCACGATTTAAATAGTTTTCTAATTACTCATTATTTTAGTATAACTTTTAAAAGTCATCAAAACTACCATTAATTTGAGAGTAAACTGTGAAAAGCAATTCCTAATTATTTTTATATCCTTATAACTTAAAAATGTACAGAATTTTTTATATGGATATATGCGAATATACTTAAAAAAATAAAAGCGATATTTATGATTTTGATACAGAATGTTGTTCATCATGATCATAAACAAGTTATCCGTTTATTCAACACTTCTACTATATAACGTAATAAGCGCAATTTTTTGATCCTATACAAACAGTGTTTTCATAAGAAATACACAAAATTCAGATAATTTCGCGTAATCCTTACTTTCTTAACTTTGATCTAAATTTTACTACTCCCAATTTATTTAATATTCAGCCTTCATACTGCATCGTACTTATCACTAAATGTAAGAATTTTGTTAGAATTTAGTTTGCTAGAGTAAGAACTCTAAGAAACTAAACTCTACAAGTAACAAAGAAAATATAAATTCTCTAACTTTAATTTTATGATTATCTCAATCTTGCGGATATCTGAATTCAAGAATATAGAAGGACAAGTGTATAACAGATTTCCAAAATGTAGGTCGAGCTTTTGGAAAAATATTGAAAGAATCTGTCAAGGAACTTCAATGACAAAAATAACTGAATGTTTTCGAAAACGATTTCCGCAAAAATTGGAGTTCCATAATTTGATTTAAAGTCCAATAAATATTTGTGTAGTTTGTTTTATGGAAAAGAGGGGATTCCAGTCAAATTTTGTTTGTATATGAGTGTAAACCACTTCTTTACTTAAAAAATTTACACTTATCGAAATTAAAATTAAAGGATTTCAATATTTTTAATAATGAATCACTACCTAAATATGTTGTTTCCCCAACCAATGATAAAGTCGCAAAAAAAGTTTCTTTTTTTTTCTTGTTTAAATTCAAATGTTTTAAAACAAAATTATTTATTTATTTTTATATTTCTAAATGAAAAATAAAAAGTGAAGTAACTCACTCTGATAGGAAAATTTTTTCCTGGAACAAAAAATTCCCCAACCAAAAATCCAAGAGGCAATCCACCAAATCTTTTCATGAAATTTAATATCTGAAAATAAATATTTCAAAACTTATAAAACTACAACAAAAAATATTGGAAAATATAATGATTTACCTTCAGTTTATCAGTCAATCTAAGATTTGCTGAGGAAATTCTGCCAATCGATATGAAGTCGCTATAAAGCTTTAAATACAAAATCATTGACTTAGATTAATTATTATTTATTATAAAAATAATTTTTACAGAAGATACAGTATTTCTATAATATTCATGGTAATTTTTTAGTTTTGAATATTTGATATTTTACCCGGCAAATCACCAGAAGGATATGAGGCGGTGTATCAATTAGGAATCTTTTATAGGATTGACACAAGTAAAATATAAAGATCAAAAGTCTCGTCCTCAAATTAAACCAAATCATTCAAGCAGGGCCGGATTAAAACCCTTAGATGCCCTAAGCACTAAGCTAATTTTGGTGCCCCTTACACTTGTAATCAAAATATATAAAACGTACTTACATTTTAATAGATTAAACAGCCAGAGCTGTATGCGCTATTGGAATAGTCATTAAGCAAGACGTTACCACACTGCTGAAAGCAGCCGTCATTATGACAGAAAAAAAATCAACCAAGCGGCAACCATTATCCTAGTTGTTGTATACAAAGGAATGGGATCACCACCTACGTGAGAACGGTCGAAAAGATATCAAAAAAATATAAATGATTATAGAATTATTTTCTGAAAGAAAAATATTAACCATGCGATACGAGATTGTCATAGAAGTACCATAATGTATTC
This sequence comes from Olivierus martensii, assembly GCA_000484575.1. NCBI lineage: Eukaryota > Metazoa > Arthropoda > Arachnida > Scorpiones > Buthidae > Olivierus > Olivierus martensii. The sequence goes on from AYEL01048564.1 coordinate 26,183, forward strand.
CAAAGATTCCAATCAATTCTCTTTCTTATTGGAGAGAGATAAGTCAGAATGGGAACTGCTATTGATGCCATTACTAATGAACCCACTAAAGCAATCCAAATCTAAGAAACATATTTAGTTTTTCATTTTATTATAGAAAAGTAAGCTTTGCATAATAACTAACCTCGTTGGAAAATGGTTTTATTAAAGCCATTGCTCTACTCTTCTCTCCTGGATGTTTGGTCATGAATATCACATCATCGTAGTAATAAGAATAAGTAAAATCAACCGCTTCTTGTCTTACAATATTCATGCTAATGTGAGTTACAGCGAAGTCGACTTCCTGTGAAATATACCAATCAATTTTTTTCTATTTTTATATTAATTTAAGAATAGTAGTGCTCTCGTAAGTTACCATCCGTGCCATCACTCCAATTAATCCTCTCCATGTGTTGTTTATTAATGCACTACAAAACCGTTCCGTCATACAAATAAATTCGAAGCTATATGACGATAAAAAAAGAAGATTAAATCCTTAAAATTAAATTAAATATTTGTATAAAACGTACTTTAAATCAAAATATTGTGACAGGCTCTTCACAATTTGAAAATCCACTCCTGCAAAAGTTTCACCTGAAGAATCGTTCTGCTTTCTGAAGAAGAATGGGAAAGACTGCAATGATATACAAAGATTTGCTTCCATAAAGTTTATTATATATATGCAATAGCAAATTTTTTGTGATGTTACCTCGTAATATGCAATATGCAGCAGTTTTCTAGCGAAATAAAATCTGTCGTGACGATCTAAAAATTTATCAAACAGATCGTGAACGTGGCCAGAACTAAAAAACGTGATTATGTTAGTATGCTCACGTAATCCGTTTTTCGGATAAGTTGGTACGCTTGTGATCCATGTTTTAATTCCATTGGGATAAATCTGAAAAAGAAAATCATTAATATTTTTGATAGTAATATAATTAAATTGGATCTATGAATACCGTTTGTGATGTAAGTATTAAATGACAAACAGTTATATTATTATTTTTTATTAAAGCAGGAAGTATTATTTCTTCAGCATCTGTATCTACAAAAACTACCCACCATAATAGTTTGGAGTCGAAGTCGTAATTAATCTAATAATTAATAATAAGGTTATCTAATCTTTAGTAAAAAATATAAGCTAATATGATAGAAAAATCTTACTAAATTTAGAATGGGCAAATCATAGTAACTGATGAACATGAAGAGCGGTTGTGTACTTCCATGCGATGTCTTTTTCAGAAAGTCGAACTGCTTTTCTATGTCACTTAATAATAGCACGTAAGAAGAAATAGAATTCATCCAGAAATATTGAGCAAGGCGTGTCATATAGTGATCTGTTAATAATATAAAAAACATGAACAGAAATGATTAATTTTTAGTAATTAAGCAGTTCGATTGCCGCGTGGTAAAACACTTTGGAGATCTACCTTTGAACCCGGTCTTTCAAGATGATAATTTTGGAAGATCCGGGTTCAAAGCTGGTCACAAATTTCTAGTTTTTCAGAAGAGGTCGGGGCATGGCCCGTTGAAATCCATTCTATAACCTTTCAGGTGAACCCATCGTGGGCGTTAGCCAGCCTTAATGGAATTATAAGTGGTCGCCGCAGGTAAAGAATATCCCTAGTGTGATATGAAGGCTTAATTAACATATTTATATCCTTTACTAATCAATCAACCGCTTACCGCACTCCATTTTATACAACATGACTGTATTCCTTCCTAGAAAGTACTGATTGAGAAAATCTTCCGTCCATTTTGGAAGTTTTTCATGGATGTCACTACAGCTGAATGATTGATCTGAAAATAAAAATAGATTAAAATAAAATAAAATTATAAATATATCTTTTATCCTAGTATTCTTACCATGCAATGCATTATTTGCTAAAATGACGTTTATCAGAATAAGAATAATTTCAAATTGATTCATTATCTGCGTAGTAAAAATAAATGTTAAATTGCGATTTTAAACATTCTCTCTCTCTCTCTTTTTCTCACCGGATAAAGAATAAGAATACTGTACATCTACGTTTCTAACAACAATTCTACATCGTGTTTGTCCTTCATGAAAAACATTTAAGATATTGATTACTGTTATCATTTAGTCGTGTATTACTGTAATAACTTCAGTGATGAATGCATGTAACTTTTCCAACTTGTTTTTCTTTTGTGTGTCGATAATAACCTAAACTGTTATTTAAATAAGTAATAACATGTATTTTTCTATCGGAGCATAAAGTATTTCGAGAATAAAAGCCTGTTTTCAACACATAAATCGTATATCTACCTTGAAAACTGTCACACAATTCTGAAATACTTTTTTTAACGCGTGATTTATCTATTTATAAATATGTTTTCGATTATTTTTACGTCTTACTTTGTTACAGTTCTGCAGCATCATTAATTTGATGATCTGTAAAAATGATAAATATCGATCCATATTTTTATAGTAACATTCAGCAGAATTTATTGGATCAACTTTTTGAGTATGATTATCAGTTCATAATTTTATTTTAGTTCATACAAGGTATGTCCCAGAAGTAATGAGAATAATTTTTCTGCGCATTTCTGTCAAATTGCCGAGGAAAACAGGTGGCGCAGAAATGTGGATTTGAATGTCAGTGACGTATTCCAACGGTCGCACAGCTGCTCCTAATTCACAGAGCATGCCTAGTGGCCTAACAGTGAGTCGTTGTGAGCGTGGCTCGTTACAATTAAGATGCAGCGATCTATTGAGCAACGCTATGCAATAAAGTTTTGTGTTAAACTCAATTAAAAATGGTAAGGAAACCTTCCAAATCTTAAAGGAAGTTTGTCCCAATCACAAAGATGAAGTTTTGTCCCAATCACAAGTCTACAAGTGGCACACTGAATTTAGAAATGGCCGACAGAACGTTGAAGACGATCCGCGCGAAGGAAGACCGTCGACTATGAAAACGGATGAAAACATCGAACGAGTGAGGAATGTTCTGAACACCGACCGGAGACTTACAAAGATGAAGTTTTGTCCCAATCACAAGTCTACAAGTGGCACACTGAATTTAGAAATGGCCGACAGAACGTTGAAGACGATCCGCGCGAAGGAAGACCGTCGACTATGAAAACGGATGAAAACATCGAACGAGTGAGGAATGTTCTGAACACCGACCGCCGATTAAGTTTACGTTCAATTGCGGAAATGATAGGTTTGCCAAAAACAGATGTCCACCGCATCGTTACAGACGAATTGCAAATGCGTAAAATTTGTGCAAAATTAGTGCCTAAAGTGTTGTCCCCTGAAAACAAAGCAATTCGTGTGATGATTTCTCAGGAACTGTTGCATCGTGTATCCAGTGACCCAAACTTCCTAACAAGAGTGATAACCGGTGATGTAAGTTGGGTGTTCGAATACGACCCAGAGACTAAGCGGCAAAACTCGGAGTGGCACACTCCAAACTCCCTCGACCAAAGAAGGCTCGGATGAGCAAATCACGTGTCAAAACACTACTGATCGTGTTCTTTGACTCTAAAGGAGTGGTCCATAGAGAATTTGTGCCACCTGGGCAGACGGTGAATTCAGAATTTTACTTGGAAGTGCTCAAGCGCTTGAAGAAAAGGGTAAATCAGGTCCGCCCGGAGATTGCTGGTAGCTGGATCGTCCATCACGACAACGCTAGGCCCCACACAGCGATGGTTGTGAATGAATATCTAACCCAAGAGCACAGTCACCTGTAGTATTGTCATTAAGTTATAGCGCCACCTGCGGATTTTGTGTATTTAGAGAAACTGTAATTTTAATTTAATTTTTATTCCTTAATTTTTAAATTATGAGTAATGATAAAAAGTTTGGCTGTCGCAGAAATTAGAGGGTTAGATTTTTCTAATGATACCTTATTTATAGGAATCGGTACAGTGGTTCAACTGCAAAAGGGATATCAAGCCAACCACGTTTCACTATTAATATATATATGATTTATATAATTACATACATACAATTCATTCTTAATTTTTCGCGGCACACCTTCAAAGGTTTCGCAGCACACTAGTGTGCTGCGACACAGTGGTTGAGAACCACTGCTGTATACTAACCGTGTGTTTCTAAATTCGTCGGTGATTTCACCGGTGAAAGAAATTAATTCCTAAATCCACCGGTGCAATCCATCAGTAGCGTTTCAAAATCTGATTTCTGCTCATTGGTGCAGCATCAGTCTCACCAACTAGAAATGCTGGTGCTAAATAGTGAATGAATATGGTGGCTCACTTAAACAGATTGTTTGTCACTTGGAAATTTTTCCATTGAAGTAGAGGTTGAAAAGGAAACATATAATAAGTTTTTGATAGGTTAGTCGTATTTAAGAAACGATTAATAGATTAAAAATAGGTTAAATATCTTCATTGTCAGTCGTTTTCATGTAAATATTCATGTATACATATAAAGTTAATGTACACGTATATAAATATAGGCTAATATTTCCAAGCTTTAATTTGGCAAGGTTATAAAAGTAATGTGATTATTTTTTCTATCCTTTTTATTTAGATAACAATTATAGAAATGCATATATGGATATATTATAAAAAATAAGCGTATCGAAACAGTAGTTCATTATATTATGATCAAAAGTAAAGTGCAGACGTCTCATGAAGGTAAAACAAGATTTTGAAAGCAATTGTTATGTCAATTTCATTAGAATTTATAATATATAAATATCCAAGATAATATTTTGAGCTGGTTAATTAACTCTTATTTTTATATTTGATTTATTTTTCATGAAAGTAAGAATGTTAATATAAATGTTCATTTATTTGATGTATAGGTACAATTTTATTCACTTCAATAAAATGTGTATATCAAAACTTTGTATTTAGCTGGATTTTTAATTTCTAATAATTAAAGTATATAATGAACAGAAATAAAAATTATTGTTTATTTAAATACAAAAAGTAATGTTTATTTAAATAAATATCAAATACAAAATTTTAGTCTAAATATTTTTTACATATAATTTAAAATTTCGTTACGTTTATTAAAAAAATTATTGCCTCTTATTATAATCAGCTATCTGATTATGAATATTGGAAAGAAAATATTTCTTCTATAAGTTCAGCCCAAGGTTCAGCCATGTTATTTCTGATCAAACACGTTCCAAAAATAACATCAATCGGTACTCATCGTGACGTCATCAGTCTTTCACCGATGGATGTATAGTTGGTGAATTTAGGAACACACAGTAATACACGCTTCGTTTTGCTTCTCCTGTCATTCGCTTGGTGCGCTACCATCCGTAGGGGCGTGGCTTGCTTCACAGTTTTACTATTGAATGTCGTATCTGTGTAAACTCTGATCTGTGCCATGGTGGCTGCATTGGAAATTTAAATTTAAGCCATTTATTGGACCAAAGGTGGGGGAGCTTGACCAATTATTAGCTAAGCTAAATTTCACGCGATTTATTTCCCATACGTATGATCTGAAATAACCAAATCAAATGCACTAGATGGGAGGCGGGATGGCCGAGTGGTAACGCTGTCGGCGTGCCAAGCAGGAGGCCCTAGTTCGCGTCCCGGGCTGATCCCGGCTTTTTTCGGGGTACTGGGCTCGGCCCGGTGATCCACATCCTTCACCATCTGGTTCCCCGCCACGGGTGTTGGTGCAGCCCGTGGTTGGAACTGGCCCCGCTCCCTTAGTAATCTTCCTGATTGGAAAAAGGGCGTAAAATATGCAAAAAATGCACTAAATGTGGTGTTGGACAAATATTCAATTATATTACCATTTTTTTCAAAAATTCTTTACGGTCCATGGCCAACAGTAAAATATTTTGCTGATAAAAATTGGCCAGAAATAAATTTTTTATTATCTTCAAATTTATTATACTTCACTTTAAGATTTGGCTGTTAAAATAGTACATTTTTGTAAAAAAATAGCTGACGAAGGTTATTTGGATTTTTGCCAAAATACCAAGACGGCGCCCGGACGTCGATAATTCAATATAGATAATTTTCTGATAGAGGATCCCGAAATACTCGATTGAGCGAGTTTTTTTTTGTAATTTTATATTCTCCAATGGCGGAAAGAAGCTCGGAGGTAACAATGCCTTCAAAAATTTGTTACTTTTTATTATTTTATACAATTAATATATTATAAATTCCTAGGGAATTATCTCTAAGATATTTTACACAGGAAATCCTTATAAAAGAAATATTAAATGATATTTTTATATGCATAAAATTTACTTAAAAAAATTAATATTTTCTTTTTGATTCCTGTCGTTCAAAAATAAAATAAAAAGCTATAACCATTAGGTGACGGGTTAGCGGATAACTGGCCTATGTATTATCTAATTTGGATTAAATTGGAGTATGTTGTTTGGTTGCTCTACCGAATCCAAGTTATCCAAGTTAAAACTTTTGTATTTAATATTTACATACGCGTAATTTCTATCCCGCCCTACTTATTGTCTGAATAATAATAGGATGGGAATATTACTTAATAGATAGTGCGTGAAACGCTATGATTAATATCTATTCGTCATCCATAAATATCTGGCCTTTTTTTTGATGTCAGTAATAAATAGGGAGAAATTTATGTCCATTATTGTCTCCGAAATATAAGATTTAAAAGGATTTTTGGAATTAAGCCATCTTAATTTAAAAAATTAAGATGACTTAGATGTTAAGCCCTACGTCGATATTTACCTATAACTACAAAGTTTGAATAAAATATCGACGAGTTTGAATAAAATACACAGTACTGTATATATTAGACATTATCTGGAGCATTTATATAATAATTCTTATCTGTTTTTTGCTTCTACGCCACAATGAAATGCTACGGACAAGTTCTAATACTTGCCGATAGCGTTTCATTGTGGGATATATACTGTAATCCAAGCCATTTTCATCAATCAGCGTTAATCGGCCGGACGGCGTGAAAAAGTTTTTGCTTAGCAGCTTGCCGGATTCAAATCCGATTCATCTTCAGTTTTTCAGTTTGGGTCCCGGACCGGCCCGTTGAACTTCATTTTTCAACCTTACAGTTAATCCCATCGGAGATGTTGGCCAGCCGGTGATGCGCGCTAAGAGTGGCCACCGCCAGGTATAGAAAACTCCATATGTAATATGGCGGCTTAGCTGAAACAAATTAACGTCGATTGGATAGCCGCGTGGTAAAACTGTGGCTTACCACATTGGAGGATCCGGGTTTAAATCCGGATCCCATACCTACAGTTTTTCAGGAGGGATCCAGGCCCGGCCGTTGAGTTCCATCATTCAACCATCCGGTTGACTCCATCATAGGCGTTGGCCAGCCTGTGATGACTCTATAAGTGACCACCGCCTAACACAACATATCCCTGGTGAGATACGGCGGCTTAACTTACCTAACTTAACCTGAAACGAATTAACGAATCATAATATACAAGGTATGTCCCAGAAGTAATGAGAATAATTTTTCTACGCATTTCTGTCAAATTGCCGAGGAAAACAGGTGGCGCAAAAATGTAGATTTGAATGTCAGCGACGTATTTCAACGGTCGCACAGCTGCTCCTAGTTTACAGAGCATGCCCAGTGGCCTAACAGTGAGTCGTTGTGAGCGTGGCTCGTTACGCTTAAGATGCAGCGATCTATTGAGCAACGCTATGCAATAAAGTTTTGTGTTAAACTCAATAAAAGTGGTAAGGAAACCTTCCAAATGTTAAAGGAGGCTTACAAAGATGAAGTTTTGTCACAATCACAAGTCTACAAGTGGCACACTGAATTTAGGAATGGCCGACAGAACGTTGAAGACGATCCGCACGAAAGACGACCATCGACTACGAAAACGGATGAAAACATCGAACGAATGAGGAATGTTCTGAACACCGACCGCTGATTAAGTTTACATTCAATTGCGGAAATGACAGGTTTGCCAAAAACAGATATCCACCGCATCGTTACAGACGAATTGCAAATGCGTAAAATTTGTGAAATTAGTGTCTAAAGTGTTGTCCCTTGAAAACAAAGCAATTCGTGTGACAATTTCGCAGGAACTGTTGCATCGTGTATCCAGTGACCCAAACTTCCTAACAAGAGTGATTCCTAACAAGGTGAGGAAAGTTGGGTGTTCGAATACGACCCACAGACTAAGCGGCAAAGCTCGGAGTGGCACACCCCAAACTCACCTCGATCAAAGAAGGCTCGGATGAGCAAATCACATATCAAAACACTACTGATCGTGTTCTTCGACTCTAAAGGAGTGGTCCATAGAGAATTTGTGCTACCTGGGCAGACGGTGAATTCAGAATTTTACTTGGAAGTGCTTAAGCGCTTGAAGAAAAGGGTAAATCGGGTCCGCCCGGAGATTGCTGGTAGCAGGATCATCCACCACGACAACGCTAGGCCCCACACAGCGATGGTTGTGAATGAATATCTAACCCAAGAACACATCCCTGTGCTTCCCCATCCACCATACAGTCCTGACCTGGCTCCCTGTGACTTTTTTTGTTTTCACGGCTTAAAATGGACATAAAAGGATGCCATTTTGACACACTCCAAGATGTCAAAAGAGCTGTAACCACAAAGCTTCGCAGTATCTCACAAAATGAGTTCAAACATTGCTACAACCACTGGCAGCAACGCTGGATTCGTTGTATTGCTGCCCTAGGTGCATACTTCGAAGATTATTAACTTTTTTTCTTTGTAAGAACGATTATTTGATTTATGTAATTTTTTTCTCATTACTTTTGGGACAGACCTTGTATAATTTATGAATTTGTTTTATTTTATTCACAGACAAAAAATATACAGAAACCGAAACAGTAAATATTTTTCTATATTGCTATACTCTCTTTCCATTCTGTAAGAATACTAAGTGATAGAGCGTAAGAAGCCCTTCCGCCAACTACCCATCCAGCCGAATAGCGAAACACTGACCGTGTTAGGACTTCGTGATAAACATTTACGAGGGATGCGACCCGAGAATCGAACTCGGCCTCTAAATTGGAAAACCGAAGCGTTTCCATCTAGCCAATCCAGCCGACTGCGGCGGGCTTTCCACATCCATATCCCGGTCAGTTTTTTGGTCAACAGATGACGCCACTTTCCATTCAGGGAGAATACTAAGTGGCGGGGCGAAACCAGCCTTCCACAGACTGCCCACTCCTGCGGAGGGGTCAGCCGGATGGTGGACGACGGGGATCGACGGACCGGGCCCGGACCCCATGATAAATATTTTGAAGAGATGGGACCCGAGACTCGAACCCGGGTCCTCCAGAGTGGAAAGCCGAAAGTTTCCACGCGGCTAATCCGGCCGATGTCCCGGTCATTTGATGAATGAACTGGATCATTTCTGTGGAAGCCCAATGACGGCTTTTGGCGTCTTTTCTGAAAAGGTTCTAGAAATGTGGGACCGGGAAGTTAATTCGATCCGCCAAGGTGAAAACGCAGTACTCTTCCAACGCTATCACCCGCCCAATCTTAAATTAATATTCCCTATCATCGAGCGGCTTTTTAATACAGATAGGCCTCGATTAGCGCGACTTAAAAAATTGATACCGTTATCTAGCGCGAGAAAAGATTCGATTAGCGCGAGTTGTAAACACAGATCAGTAGCTACGTTGACACGATCAGAGTACACTCGGACCGAGTTCACGCGGACGATGCGCGCGCACCCACTCGGACGCTACTCGGACCGTTTCATCCGAGTAGAGTAAACTCGGACGGCAACCAAAATACTCGGACCGAGTGGCAGACGATTGGAAGTTTAAGATGGCGGAAAGCAGTAAACGACGATCGCGTAGGTAGTGCGAAGCTCTCATATTTTTGTCAAATGATGGAATTTTAGAATTAATGCGTCTTAAAAGTTCATCAAACTAAATATTAGTATATCGTAGTTAGTTTTGAATGTATTTCATCTCAAGATTATAGAAAGAGTATACTCGGAACGTGTAAACGAACTTAAAACTCGGTCC